>JAWQFJ010001110.1:40268-65268 GCA_034096865.1 Theodoxus fluviatilis | reverse complement strand
AACGTAGATAAAGAATAGAGAAGTCAAGTGGGAATAAATGTTTGACAGAAACCGACCCACCAAAGTCATACTAGAACATACAAACAGCACTAACACATTAATATAATTTGACGCAACAGCTGGCCTTAATACGACTCTGACGCTAGCCAGCGCTGGAACCCACCTGGCGGGAGAGGGGCGACTGGCGGGGGGGCTTGGGGGGTCGAACGCAAAGCGCCTGGGCCGCGGGCGGGAGGGCTCCCTGCGGGGTGACCACAATGCGGGGGTACTCTCCACGTCCACTGCCACCCGGCTCGCTGCAATCACTGGGACCAGTGCGCGGTGGTGTCGCTCCAAGAACCTGCGACGGCATTCTGGGGGACAGGTCAAAGGGGAGCCGGGGGGAGGGGCTGTCCATTTCGGAGCAGGGCGCCGGTCCCGGGGGAGGGGAGGGAGCGGCTCTCTTGGCACTAGGGGCGGGGGGCTGGATGATGGCGTGTGCCGTGTACTTCTGGTGGGGGATGGGGGCGATGCCGGCCGCCTGGGACAGGAATCTTGGGGTGTTCGCCCTCAGTCCCATGTCTCTGGAGTTGACGTTGCCTCGCAGAGAATCTCTTCCGGGTGACGTGTCTCTCACCCCTCCCCCTCGTCCCTCCTTCCCAACGTCCGACCCTCGATCAGGCAGGAACTTGGCGGGAAGGGCTCCCTGAGGGCAAGGAAAGCACAGTCCAGTCGCCATTGAGTTCCCAGCGGGCTCCGGGACGTCCTCCTCGTAGTGCGGGACACCTGCATGCACGCCTCTCCCTCCAAGTAGCTGTGCAGCTCGCGCGGGGCTGATGCCTCGGGCCTGCTTCCCCATTCCTGGAAGCGGAGCTCCCGCGTGTCCAGTCATTCTTGAGGTACCCGACCCCCGGGGCCCGCTGCCGTGTGGGGTCACCTCCCTCCAAGGCAAGCGCGTGGCCGTGGGGCCCCGCACGGGCTGCATGCCTGGCAGGGGGACAGCGTCGCGGGGGAGCACTCTGGCGTACTGCAGGTGCTGCTGCGGAGGAGCGTCCCCGTGGGTGTCCCTGAGGGGCGCCCTACCCCGAGCTCTGCTGGACTGATCAGGCTGGCGCAGGGCTTGGGAGGGTAGGTCCCTGTCCACGGAGCCCATCCCAGGCAGGGGCACGGCGCCCGGGGGCAAGGGACGCTCGCAGTGCGGTCCTTCAGGGGCACCGACACCACTGCCATCTCTAGGAGGGCAACCCTCAGCGGTGTGGCATTGCTCCCTGGAGTATATCGACGTCTTCATCTCCCTGAAATGGCTAGTTTCCTGGGATTGGGATTGCTCTCTCGAATGCTCGACCTTCCTGAGTTCCCTATAATCCCAGGACCGACGCGAGTCAACAGGTTGCTCTTTGGCATAGATCACAGACGACCCTCGGGAGTCCCTGAGCTGGGAGCCGTCCACGACCTGCTCTCTGGAATACATCACGGCTCGGCTGAGCTGCCTGAGGTCACAACCATCGATGGGAATCTCTCTAATGTACATGGACGACATTTTGGAGGACTCATCCAGGCGTCCCTGGAGGTCGTGCTCGGACTTGAAGCACTTCTCAAGTCCTGGCGGAGGCTGAGAGAAGTGGGGCACCCTGGACACGACGGGGATCTGCAGTCTCTCCTCCTCGCCTTGCTCTCGAGGGCCTGCGCCGCTGGCACGAGGCAGGATGGGCGGAGGGGGCATGGAGGAAGGGGGGTGGTGCACGGATTGGACGAAGGCCTTCTCGTAGCACATGGCAGGGGGAGGAAGGCCGGGGACGGGGCCACTTCGAGTCACACCGCTGCCCCCACATCCATCGCCACCCCCAGCGACGCCGACAACTTTCACAGGCGAGCGAGTCTGTCTCTCTCCCGAGTCCTTAACCGGAACCAGAACCTCCCGCCGTCCTCCCCCTCGAGGCGAGCTGGCGGCCTGGGCCTCCGTGTCTGCGAGGGAAAGGGCTCCGACCTGGGGGCAACCGCCCACGGCGGCCACCTTGCCTTGCTGTCTCCCGCCAGGCGTCACCCTCAGGTGTGCGGCCTCCCCACCCACGCCGCTGTGAGCGCGGCGGCACGCCGCGACCTCTACACAGTCCGTGTCTGTCTGGGTGTCCACGTTTACATTGCGGCCCCGCTCGATGGAAGATCCCGGCACGCTGCTCCTCCCGACTTGGGAACTGTCTGGACTGGGGACCACTCTACCCTCGAAGCCCTTGCTGAACACGACATTGCTTTCAGGAATCCTTGGGCCTTCACGGATCTTGGAGAGGAACGGCGCCGTCCCAGCCACGTCTTTCCTGCTGCTGTCAGTGTCCTGGCCTGGGGATGATGGGCCGAAGAGTTTTCCTGGGACAAGTTCAGAGTCAAAGGAAGCGCATCCCTCTATCTTGTCACAGTCGTCGGCGTTGCCCGAGAGACCTTTTCCAATCTGGACGTCCTTGTATTGCTGGCAAAAGGAGGGAGACGAGCCAGACTGCAGTTCCTTTCCTACGCCTTGCACGTTTGCGGTGAGTACTTTTTCTCCAACAGCATGCTTTATCAGGGGCGCGTCTTCAATTGTATCTTGTCCACTCCCGTCCCAGCCACCAGCGTCAGCACTTACCGCGGTCTGCCCCTTCAATCCGCCACGTGGGGAGGCGAGGACGCCGGTTCCAGCGCCACCCGCAGAGCGTGTCTGCTGAATGGAGGAAGGGGGCACCACTGCCAGTCTGGGTCGAAGGCTGCCCGAGTGGTCCATGGCAGTGGAGGCAGGCAGGCAGGCTGGGAGGCGGGGAGGAGGGCCAGGCACAGCGCGCTATCGACGTCGACGGCCTCAGCCTGTCCGGAGCTTGCACGCCAAGCGACGGCGTGCTACGTCGATGGCCGAGGAAGGGCAGCGGTTCGCGCCGCCAGACTGAGCGTCGCGTCCACCCCTGCGTGTGTCTTGGTCAGAGGCGGGGAGGACTGGACTGGGGAGGGGGTGAGAGCAGGAAGAGAAGGACCGTGCCTTGCCCGGGCGCGGCGCCCAGGAGCAGAGCACAGCCGACGTACGCTGGGAGAGACTCGGCGCGGCTGGCCCCTTCGATTAAAGATCGATGTGGCGAATTCGTTCAGAGCGAAAAGCAGGCCAATCAAGGGGTGGAAATGGAAAGGTGTACACGGACGACAGTCTCTCAAGGCATCGCGTGCCACTCCGGCCAGGGGGAGCAGCAGGAGAATTTCCCTGCAAAATTGATAGAGGCTTCCGGTGGCGCGGCTCCGCGGTCCCGTGCACGACAGCCCGCACGGAGTTTCTTTTGAGACAGTCACGTTGGAGAAAACAGCTCCGCATGCGGGGTAGATAACACCTTGTTCCGCTGTCCCGAGACAGGCTGAGGTGAAGAGCTCCGAAAACAACTCAGCACCTACCTACACTCTGCTCTGTGTGTGTGTCTACATCCCTCTGTTTTATTGGGGCTATCCAATCCGCGCCAGTCCTTCCATCCACGATCGTTACCAAAACAAGCATCGAGCGTCCTCTTCCGCACAGCGCCCGCAGATGATTACAGCGCAGAGTCCCCTCCTGTACTCGCCCTGGTCGGACAGGGTCAACAGGTTCCAGCGCCTCACACACGCGGTACGGCGTGCGGCGCTCTGAGTCATCGATGAAGAGTGAGTAGGGAAGGCCTGGGGGCAAAGCCACTGTCTCTCCAGGAAATCGAGGGATGCCCGCACTGCCAGGCGGAGGACAGGGCTGCAGAGCTTGGACGAGAGGGATGGTAAACAGGTGGTAGTGAGAGGAGCCTGTGGCATCGGGGATGACTCACTGGCTGGAGGGGTGGGAGGTCTTGTGGGGGGTGGGGGGGCGTGGGGGGACGGAGGTAGGGCGGGTGACAGTCCGCGGGGGACTAAGGCCAGACAGGCAGCAGCAAGAGGTCTCTCTACACTGCACTGTACTCCCTGGAGTAGAGTCCGACTGTCGCCTGCCTCCCCTGCTCACAACTGCAAAGCTCGCCGCTCTCGTAACCAACAGCAACCCGTGAGACAGATTCCTTACTTGTTGGCGTCTCGTGTAGCAAGCCTGGACACTTGTTTTTCAGTACAGATTTCAGTGCGCAGGATTCACAGATGCAACCAGTGTTTTGCCTTAATTGGCGCGCGAGCATCAAGCATACCACAGCGAAGATTAAACATTAAGGTATTTATCGAGATCGCCTAGTGCACCTCGAACCTCGTATTTCTCTCTGCATCATGACAGTACGGTAAATCAGGATCCTTATTTCGTAAGCCTTGTGTCAAAAGAGCGCGTGCATCTCCCTCGTAAACAATTATTTATTTCTCTGCAGGTCAACTTGTCACAGGCTGGGGTAAAAATATGCGACTCGTGTAGGATGAAATTAAAAGCACCCACAGCTCACAGGAAACACATTTTTCAAAGCATAAACACTGCTGGCACTGATGTGTTCACACAAGCTACCACACAAGGCAAGTCGCGCCCACCCGAAGAGGCACAGACATGGCCGCTGCTCGTGCTTACTCGCGGATCCGCGGCGTGGTAGCAGCATGTCGGCATGCACGCAGCTCACTTCCGTGACGTGGTAGCAGCATGTCGGCATGCACGCGGCTCACTTCCGTGACGTGGTAGCAGCATGTCGGCATGCACGCAGCTCACTTCCGTGACGTGGTAGCAGCATGTCGGCATGCACGCAGCTCACTTCCGTGACGTGGTAGCAGCATGTCGGCATGCACGCAGCTCACTTCCGTGACGTGGTAGCAGCATGTCGGCATGCACGCGGCTCACTTCCGTGGCTGGGGCACTGCACAATGCAGCTCTGCCTTTCAGTCCCTCTGCAACAGGCTGGTGGTCACACAGCGGCAGGAACGCAGCTCACTTCCGTGGCTGGGGCCCTCTGCAACAGGCTGGTGGTCACACAGCGGCAGGAACGCTCCCAGGGTTCAAGGCGACATTTATCACATCGACACCATTATGCCATTGACATGTGTGCACAGGTTGCACGGATGGCGGCCCAGGGCGACCCACCACGCCATGCAGAGACAATGTCCCTCAAGGCAAGCGCTGTGTTGGGGCGCATTCCTCGAGAGTGCAAGCAGCGAGCTGCCACACAAACAGCGTCACCACTGGCATGACAGTCGCGTTGACGTTGACACGTCTTTGTTCCAGCAGCGTGAACGTTCCACAGAGAAACCTTGGTCAACAGCATGCAGATTTTACACGTCCAATACTTTAGTTGCTACACGATCGTCACTGTCTACAAAGTGAAGCATCTGCTCGTGCTGCACAGTAGGGGCGACGCCGAAACTACACACTGACACACACAGAGACTGCAGATTTGTCCTTGCCCAGACAGCACACGAGTTTCCAATGAGTAGAGACAGCGGCGACCATTGCACACATCTACCACGCCGCGGAAGGCGAAAGGACGTGTGTGAGAGCAATGTCTCCCCCTCGATCTGCTTCCTGAGAGTCCAGCGTGTCTGGAGGAAGAGAGACACGAGGCAGCCTGGTGTTAGCAGTACAAGAGGGGCGAGAAATCTTCCACTGCCTGGCTCTCCTCCTCAAGTCCAGTCTTGATCACGGAAACGCCTGGTCAGCACAGTCCGACTAGCCAGCGCTGTGGCACGCCCCCTGTAGATCAGCACGAGCCAGGTGGACGGCAGTGTGACAGCGTGAGGCGGGCAGGGACGGCGCCAGCAGAAAATTCACGTCCGACTCCGACCTTGATCATCGACACCGGCGTCTCCGCCTCTTCTCATCTGTCGATGGTGGAGAGACCGCACGGCACGCAAAGCCTCTCTCTCTCGCTAGCCCTGCTCAGCACAGCGCATCTTCGTGATGTGACAGCAAGGGGTATCAGACCGCACGCTCAGCCGCGAAGGCAGCAACAGCAACAACAGCAGCAGCAGCAGCAGCTCGGCGCAGGAGGCGGGGAGACGCTATCTGCTGGAGGGAGGCGCTGTCACACTCGTTAGCGCGGGCACTGGTGGCAGTAGCGCACCAAGGCTGCGCAGACACCCGCACACTCAGGTCGCGTCGATGGCATGCCGGTGGAGTGCTTCTGTAGAAAAGGGACTCGTCCATGAAAACAGCGCTGAGCCGCATGGCAGGCAGGTAGTCTCGAGGCGTGCAGGCCTTCATTACTAACGCGGCATCACACAAAAGTCACTCATTGCCAACAAGCAGGCGGCATCACTGACCATGAGAATGTGCTTTGAAGATCAGTTCCAGGTGTGATTTTTTTCTCTCACAAACTTTGTTAGAGCTCACGAGGAGACGGACGCCGTTACGTCTACTGGACAGACAGACCATCTCATTGGGACTGCCCTGAGCAGTGTGCAATTACCGCTCTCTAATGGAACGCGCCACAGCCAATTGCAAAGCGCGAGGGAGGGACACTCAGTGGAGACGCCCTGCAACCCGACCAGGCTCCAGGCGGGCAGGCTGCCTGCACGCGCCACGTTATCACTCTTGCCATTACTAGCAGACTGTGCAGTGAGGGCAGACACGCTTCCATCCACTGCACGCGGCTATCACTCTTGCCATTACTAGCAGACTGTGCAGTGAGGGCAGACACGCTTCCATCCACTGCACGCCGCTTTCACACGGGGTCCGCCGGGGCGGATTGGGGTTGCCCATAATCCCAGGTCTGCATCGGGGTACGGTGCACGTCATGCCGGCAGCAAACTGCATGACCAGCGCATCAATTGCGTGGTCCCAGGGCGGCCACGCCACTCCTCTCTACATCAGGCGGCCACGCCACTCCTCGCTACATCAATTGCGTGGTCCCAGGGCGGCCACGCCACTCCTCTCTACATCAGGCGGCCAAGGCCCTGCAGGCTGCAGTCCATGCTTTCCGAGTCTTGGTTAACAACGCTTAAACATCGTTATGATGAAGAAACATGTTAAACGGGAATACTGTATGTAAGGAAGTACACACACACACACGCACACGCACAAACACACGCACACACACACACGCATTCACACACACACACACACACACACACGCACACACACTCACACACACAAACACATACACACATACACACACAAACACACATGTAGGTGTCATCGCGAAAAACTTTCAGGGAAATGGCTGTTCGTTAGGACATGCCATCATTTTGAAAAGCTCTATGGCAAGCAATCAATACACGATCAGCCCTTTCGAATATTAGCATTCCATGACCATCACTCTGAAAAGCTCTATGGCAAGCAATCAATACACGATTAGCACTTTCGAATATTAGCATTCCATGACCATCATTCACCTTGTACACCCTACCATCCGAAGGACGCTGAATTTGAAACAAGACATCAACATTCAATCGGTTCTGCCAGATCCTCTCCGATACGCTCTACATGACTGGTACACAAGGCCAAGTGTGACAGGAAATAAAGAAGGCTACGTGTGACAGGAAATAAAGAAGGCTGCGTGTGACAGAAAGCACACAAGGCTACGTGTGACAGGAAGCAAACAAGGCAAGGTGTGACAGGAAGCACACATGGCAAGGTGTGACAGGAAGCACACAAGGCAAGGTGTGACAGGAAGCACACAAGGCAAGGTGTGACAGAGACAGAGCATGGCGCCCCCAAAGTCGCTGCCAGGCCCACCCCTACCCGTCCTTGCAACAGACAGCACCCCTACCCGTCCTTGCCACAGACAGCACCCCTACCCGTCCTTGCCACAAGAGACAGCAACCCCACCCGTCCTTGCTCCTTGCCACAAGAGACAGCAACCCCACCCGTCCTTGCTCCTTGCCACAAGAGACAGCAACCCCACCCGTCCTTGCCACAAGAGACAGCACTCCTAGCCGTCCTTGCCACAAGAGACAGCACCCCTACCCGTCCTTGCCACAAGAGACAGCAACCCCACCCGTCCTTGCTCCTTGCCACAAGAGACAGCAACCCCACCCGTCCTTGCCACAGAGACAGCACCCCTACCCGTCATTGCCACAAGAGACAGCACCCCTACCCGTCCTTGCCACAAGAGACAGCAACCCCACCCGTCCTTGCCACAAGAGACAGCACCCCTACCCGTCCTTGCCACCAAGAGACAGCACCCCTACCCGTCCTTGCCACAAGAGACAGCAACCCCACCCGTCCTTGCCACAAGAGACAGCACCCCTACCCGTCCTTGCCACAAGAGACAGCACCCCTACCCGTCCTTGCCACAAGAGACAGCACCCCTACCCGTCCTTGCCACAAGAGAAGCATCCCTACCCGTCCTTGCCACAAGAGAAGCATCCCCACCCGTCCTTGCCACAAGAGAAGCATCCCTACCCGTCCTTGCCACAAGAGAAGCATCCCCACCCGTCCTTGCCACAAGAGACAGCACCCCTACCCGTCCTTGCCACAAGAGAAGCACCCCTACCCGTCCTTGCCACAAGAGAAGCATCCCCACCCGTCCTTGCCACAAGAGACAGCACCCCTACCCGTCCTTGCCACAAGAGAAGCATCCCTACCCGTCCTTGCCACAAGAGAAGCATCCCTACCCGTCCTTGCCACAAGAGAAGCATCCCCACCCGTCCTTGCCACAAGAGACAGCACCCCTACCCGTCCTTGCCACAAGAGACAGCACCCCTACCCGTCCTTGCCACAAGAGACAGCACCCCTACCCGTCCTTGCCACAAGAGACAGCACCCCTACCCGTCCTTGCCACAAGAGACAGCACCCCTACCCGTCCTTGCCACAAGAGACAGCACCCCTACCCGTCCTTGCCACAAGAGACAGCACCCCTACCCGTCCTTGCCACAAGAGACAGCACCCCTACCCGTCCTTGCCACAAGAGACAGCACCCCTACCCGTCCTTGCCACAAGAGACAGCACCCCTACCCGTCCTTGCCACAAGAGACAGCACCCCTACCCGTCCTTGCCACAAGAGAAGCATCCCCACCCGTCCTTGCCACAAGAGAAGCATCCCCACCCGTCCTTGCCACAAGAGAAGTATCCCTACCCGTCCTTGCCACAAGAGACAGTACGGTGGCTCCTGGAACGCGCCAGGGCCCCGAGATCGATACGTCAAACATCGATACGTCAAACAACTGCTGGCTGACACTGCCGTCTGAGGCAGCTCATAAAGACCAAGGGCCCCAGGCGCTGTGGTGGAGGGGCGGTCAGCTCTGCACGGCCGCTGTGGTGGAGGGGCGGTCAGCTCTGCACGGCCGTGCTGCACTGCGAGGAGAGTGCTTGCCAGCGATTTGCGCCGCCCAGGGGTCTGGGCAGGCAGAGAGGCGCGCCGCCCAGGGGTCTGGGCAGGCAGAGAGGCGCGGCGCCCAGGGGTCTGGGCAGGCAGAGAGGCGCGCCGCCCAGGGGTCTGGGCAGGCAGAGAGGCGCGCCGCCCAGGGGTCTGGGCAGGCAGAGAGGCGCGGCGCCCAGGGGTCTGGGCAGGCAGAGAGGCGCGCCGCCCAGGGGTCTGGGCAGGCAGAGAGGCGCGGCGCCCAGGGGTCTGGGCAGGCAGAGAGGCGCGGCGCCCAGGGGTCTGGGCAGGCAGAGAGGCGCGGCGCCCAGGGGTCTGGGCAGGCAGAGAGGCGCGGCGCCCAGGGGTCTGGGCAGGCAGAGAGGCGCGCCGCCCAGGGGTCTGGGCAGGCAGAGAGGCGCGGCGCCCAGGGGTCTGGGCAGGCAGAGAGGCGCGGCGCCCAGGGGTCTGGGCAGGCAGAGAGGCGCGGCGCCCAGGGGTCTGGGCAGGCAGAGAGGCGCGGCGCACTCGAGGGAGATCGCCGATCGGGAGGAGGACAGTTGTTTGTTCTCTCGATTTTCCTTATGTCTGCTCCACGCGAAGACCGCCCAAGCCACACCGTACAAAAACATGGAGGCGGGAGAGAGTTGGTGCTATGACATTTCCTGGCTGACAAACACAGCAAGGCAGCGAACGGCAGATAAGAATCCATCGCGTAAAAACTAAAGGGCAATGTGGCGGATAGCGATGTTTCCAAAATATATGGAGTTTGTTTAGATTTTAGTGACTTCACACCCGCAAGTCGCTTCCTTCAGGTAACCACGACGCTCCTCCCACTTATAAACCCGGCCTCCACTCCCCATGTTTCCAACCCACACCCACACCTTTCCTCCAACCCACACCCACACCTTTCCTCCAACCCACACCCACACCTTTCCTCATCCATTAAAAAGTAAAACTGAAAGAAACGCGAACCATTCCTCTCGTTTAAAACGACCCCTGACGCCGTGCAAGACAACTCGAGGACCAACAGGCGTCGAAATGTCAGGCCACTCGATCCGAGAGAGTGTCTGCCACTTCTCCATCCAGGAAAAAACCTTTCCTGACTAGTTTTTCTTGCAGCCTCGCCACGGAAAAGTTCACGAGGACACGTGAGGCAAAGGACAGTCCTGGCCCAGGGCCAGGCGCCGTCTTTGCAGGGACATCCACGTCTTCAGAGGCTGCCGTCTGCCGCCAGATTGACGCCCCAAAAGGACGCCCCACGGCCGACGTGTCTGCCCCTGGCTGGCGGCCCACTTCCCTCCAACCTCCGTGGCGGGACGAGGCCGAGGGTCTCGCTGACATTTCCCAGCATCAGTACGCTCTGCCTCGGGCGAGGCGGCGGTAGCGGGAGATGATTGGACTGCTTGGGAGACAATGCACGGCGCTGCGGAAATAGGACTGGTTTGTCCTGGACGAGTAGTCAACCAATGCCGCGAGCTCAAACTCTACCTCCGCCCCCGCCTCTCTCCTCTCCTCTCCTATCTCGGTTCAACCAGTCTACTTAAAGCTATCGACCCGAGAGAGCTTCGTTCCACTCTGCATCTTAACTTCACTTCTCAAAATACATAAATTTGGAAGAATTCTGACATCAAGAGCAATCCCAAAATTTGAACAGACATTATCGCGCTGATTTAATTCCCCGAGGCTCGCTATCCCGCTCGTCAATCAGCGAGGCAGGGTGCGGGGATAGTCTGGCTTCGTTGCCAGTCGAAAGTTTCATTTCTCACAAGAGCACTCGAGCCAGATGTGCAGATAGCCCCACTCTCCGCGGCCGCTACTCCATGGCAGTGAGAGGCTGTACCTGGCGAGATGCGATGTTTTCCAGGAACTCCTGGAAGACAGTTACACGCTACAACTGCATGGCGTGATGGGCATTTTACTGAAGCAGCAAAAAGAGGCAGTCGCGAGAGCAGAGGAGGATCTACAGGTAATGGAAGTGGTTCGACCTGGCAACCCAGCACCCATGTGTGGGTCTTGAACCGCTCTACTCTTGAACCCACTGGTCGCTAGGCACTGGGTCCATCTTGTGCTGGCAGCTGCGGCAGACAAGTCATGGGATGAGCCTCCGGCGCTCAAAGGTCAGAGATCAGGGAGGAAGACGGGCGATGTTGCCTGCAGCCGTCTGTTATCATGCCTGCCGTGCTAACAACGTTCCCATTTTCCTTCCGGGATGATATGCACTTTTCCAGGTGGCGTGGCAGGCTCCAGGCAAAAGGGCTACGCAAATGCATTCATGATATCACGTTTAGAGCACGTTTAGAGCATACCAAGAGGTGTGCAAAGCAGTAAGCAGCGTCTTATAAAAACTGCAAGAAACACTCTAAATAAAGCGCATTACTGACGATATCAATAACTCATTAGGGGACTTGAATGAAAAACGGAAAATGTCGGTTGGCTACCAGGTCTTCATGCAACCATAAGCGGGCGTTTACGACACAGGAGGTGCAGGCAAACCCGATCATCCACTCCACAGCTCCATGCGCAAGGCAGGCCAGCACTCCAGAGAGGCGGTGGTGCGGTTTGGCAAAAGAAAATATATTCTTTCCTTGGCACATCCCCTCTGAGCGGGAAGTGACCTTATCATCCCCATTCAAATATTTACCAGAGGGAAATTCTCAATCCTTCCAGGAATATCCTCGATTCCTACATCTGAGGTTGGGGAAAATTCAATTGTCACCAAACATGACTTGGAGGGTGTCGCGGCAAAGGCCGCTCCTGAATTCTTCATGGCGTGGCACGCAGATCGCCTGGGGCTTGTCACAGGCACTTCCTGGACGTGGGACTCTCAAGAAATGATGTCGGCCTGTCCCCGATCTGGGACGAGGAAAGATAAAGAGGGCGGGTTTCATAAGCAGCACAGACAGCTACAGCAAGGCGCACTGTCCGTGTGACTGCAACGGAGAAGCGTCTGGTCAGAGCTGCCCGACAGACTGCCCCCCTTCTCGCCCAGCCCATCCTGACCTGGAGGAGACGCGCTCACAGTACAAAGGACCTGGTGTGCTTCGCCGCTCCTCAAACTCATCCAAGATGCTTGCAGCAATTGCATAGTGCGTGCGCATTCTTTTGCGTGCATGGTTGCATGAGGGAGATAGAAAGGGAGAGAGGGAGAGAGAGAGAGAGAGAGAGAGAGAGAGAGAGAGAGAGAGAGAGAGAGAGAGAGAGAGAGATCTATGTACAACTGCTATCTTCGGAAAATTGACTTTCTTAACAAGGTTACCTTCATACACTTTCTGCAAATATTCTTGAAGCAATTGTATTATGATTTTAACTTCGTCGTCGTCAGTTAGCAGCAGGAGTAGCAGCAGCTTCATCATTATCATCATCATCACCACCACCACCGCCACAAATGAGCTTTCAAAAGCATGCTGCCAATGTAGATCAAATCCCAAATATATCAACATAGTACTGTCTACTCTGTGCCATTTTCAGCAAAGAGGCTCATTGGAACCTCCACGCAGTCTCTTGCTATCAGCCAGCCACACCGACTGGGGTGGAAGTCCAAATGCAGACTCACGCTTTGGGTGATTCGTTTGACTCCGCTTGCTTTGCACGGGTCCTGCACGGTCTCTGGCGCAGCCATCCCGTCCCCAGCTTCCTATTCCGCATCCTCTCTCTCCAGGGATACCGCCCTGATCCCCATTACCTCCTCTCTCTCCAGGAATACCGCCCTGATCCCCATTACCTCCTCTCTCTCCAGGAATACCGCCCTGATCCCCATTGCCTCCACTCTCTCCAGGAATACCGCCCTGATCCCCATTACCTCCTCTCTCTCCAGGAATACCGCCCTGATCCCCATTACCTCCTCTCTCTCTCCAGGAATACCGCCCTGATCCCCATTACCTCCTCTCTCTCCAGGGATACCGCCCTGATCCCCATTGCCTCCACTCTCTCCAGGAATACCGCCCTGATCCCCATTACCTCCTCTCTCTCCAGGGATACCGCCCTGATCCCCATTACCTCCTCTCTCTCCAGGAATACCGCCGTGATCCCCATTGCCTCCACTCTCTCTCCAGGAATACCGCCCTGATCCCCATTACCTCCTCTCTCTCTCCAGGGATACCGCCCTGATCCCCATTACCTCCTCTCTCTCTCCAGGGATACCGCCCTGATCCCCATTACCTCCTCTCTCTCCAGGGATACCGCCCTGATCCCCATTACCTCCTCTCTCTCCAGGGATACCGCCCTGATCCCCATTACCTCCTCTCTCTCCAGGAATACCGCCCTGATCCCCATTACCTCCTCTCTCTCTCCAGGAATACCGCCCTGATCCCCATTGCCTCCTCTCTCTCTCCAGGAATACCGCCCTGATCCCCATTGCCTCCACTCTCTCCAGGAATACCGCCCTGATCCCCATTGCCTCCACTCTCTCCAGGAATACCGCCCTGATCCCCATTACCTCCTCTCTCTCCAGGAATACCGCCCTGATCCCCATTACCTCCACTCTCTCTCCAGGGATACCGCCCTGATCCCCATTACCTCCTCTCTCTCTCCAGGAATACCGCCCTGATCCCCATTACCTCCTCTCTCTCTCCAGGAATACCGCCCTGATCCCCATTGCCTCCACTCTCTCCAGGAATACCGCCCTGATCCCCATTACCTCCTCTCTCTCCAGGAATACCGCCCTGATCCCCATTACCTCCACTCTCTCTCCAGGGATACCGCCCTGATCCCCATTACCTCCTCTCTCTCCAGGAATACCGCCCTGATCCCCATTACCTCCTCTCTCTCCAGGAATACCGCCCTGATCCCCATTACCCCCTCTCTCTCCAGGAATACCGCCCTGATCCCCATTGCCTCCACTCTCTCCAGGAATACCGCCCTGATCCCCATTACCTCCTCTCTCTCTCCAGGAATACCGCCCTGATCCCCATTACCTCCACTCTCTCCAGGGATACCGCCCTGATCCCCATTGCCTCCACTCTCTCCAGGAATACCGCCCTGATCCCCATTGCCTCCACTCTCTCCAGGAATACCGTTCTGATCCCCATTGCCTCCACTCTCTCTCTCTCTCTCTCTCTCTCTCTCTCTCTCTCTCCAGTAATACCGCCCTGATCTCCATTATCGCCTCTCTCTCGAGGAATACCGCCCTGATCCCCATTACCTCCACTCTCTCCAGGAATACCGCCCTGATCCCCATTACCTCCTCTCCCTCTCCAGGAATACCGCCCTGATCCCCATTACCTCCACTCTCTCGAGGAATACCGCCCTGATCCCCATTGCCTCCACTCTCTCCAGGAATACCGCCCTGATCCCCATTGCCTCCACTCTCTACCGCCCTGATCCCCATTGCCTCCACTCTCTCTCCAGGAATACCGCCCTGATCCCCATTGCCTCCACTCTCTACCGCCCTGATCCCCATTGCCTCCACTCTCTCCAGGAATACCGCCCTGATCCCCATTGCCTCCACTCTCTCCAGGAATACCGCCCTGATCCCCATTGCCTCCACTCTCTCCAGGAATACCGCCCTGATCCCCATTACCTCCTCTCTCTCCAGGAATACCGCCCTGATCCCCATTGCCTCCACTCTCTCCAGGAATACCGCCCTGATCCCCATTGCCTCCACTCTCTCTCTTCAGGAATGCCGCCCTGATCCCCATTACCTCCTCTCTCTCTCTTTCTCTCTCTCCAGGAATACCGCCCTGATCCCCATTACCTCCTCTCTCTCCAGGAATACCGCCCTGATCCCCATTGCCTCCACTCTCTCCAGGAATACCGCCCTGATCCTCATTGCCTCCACTCTCTACCGCCCTGATCCCCATTGCCTCCACTCTCTCTCCAGGAATACCGCCCTGATCCCCATTACCTCCTCTCTCTCGAGGAATACCGCCCTGATCCCCATTACCTCCACTCTCTCTCTTCAGGAATGCCGCCCTGATCCCCATTACCTCCTCTCTCTCTCCAGGAATACCGCCATGAACCCCATTACCTCCACTCTCTCTCTTCAGGAATGCCGCCCTGATCCCCATTACCTCCACTCTCTCTCCAGGAATACCGCCATGAACCCCATTACCTCCTCTCTCTCTCTTTCTCTCTCTCCAGGAATACCGCCCTGATCCCCATTACCTCCTCTCTCTCTCCAGGAATACCGCCCTGATCCCCATTGCTTCCTCTGTCTCGAGGAATACCGCCCTGATCCCCATTGCCTCCACTTTCTCTCCTGGAATACCGCGCTGATCCCCATTACCTCCTCTCTCTCTCCAGGAATACCGCCCTGATCCCCATTACCTCCACTCTCTCTCTCTCTCCAGGTATACCGCCCTGATCCCCATTACCTCCACTCTCTCTCCAGGAATACCGCGCTGATCCCCATTACCTCCACTCTCTCTCCAGGAATACCGCCCTGATCCCCATTGCCTCCACTCTCTCCAGGAATACCGCCCTGATCCCCATTACCTCCTCTCTCTCTCTCCAGGAATACCGCCCTGATCCCCATTACCTCCACTCTCTCCAGGAATACCGCCCTGATCCCCATTACCTCCACTCTCTCCAGGAATACCGCCCTGATCCCCATTGCCTCCACTCTCTACCGCCCTGATCCCCATTGCCTCCACTCTCTCCAGGAATACCGCCCTGATCCCCATTGCCTCCACTCTTTCAGCATGAATGCGCTCGCGTGTGCATGCTCGTACTCGTGTTTACGCGTGCGTGCGTGCCTGTGTTTAAGCGTCCGCTCTGGCAATCTTGTTTTTTTTTTTTAAACCAGTACAGCCCGAATCCTTTAATCTACGACATAGTCCTTCAGAAGAAAGAGACAGGAAGGTATACTAATCTCCGACTGCCTACACCATGTACCGCGTCCGAGATAATTCCACGAAGGCAGGGCCGTCCACAGCACAGGGCACTGGAACTCTCTGGTCTCTGGAAACCGCGCCGAGCCTCACAGCAGGGTTCTCCAGCAGATGACGGGTCAAGTGCCGACATGGCGCAGGAAGTGGCTGGCAGGTCATCAGCGAAGAAGTGGGCGGGAAAAACAGGGGCCTCCTAGGGGGAGATGGCGTGGATAAGGGTCTGAACGGCCACCTACAAAGCGGGACGGCCTGAGCGGAAAGCGGGACTTCCGGAGCGAGAGGCCCCAGGCAGCAGCCAGGAAGAGCGGGCCATTACAGGCCACTGGCACGCCGTTTGTTCCTGCTGGAGGACCACGGGTTCCGACCAACCATTCACGGCATCCGAGTTGTCGTCGCTCCAGCAAGGCGGCGGCGAGGGCTCCCGGGGGCAAGTCCCAGGGAGGAACGCGGCACTATCATGGGGTGATTCTGGATTGACACAGATATCACGTGAAAGGCAAACGTGTATTCAGTAGGAATGACTACAAGCCGTCTAACCGCCGCATGGAGAGCTACCCTTGCTCTTGGCATCCTGTAGCCGACGCGTCAACTCTTGCTAATGAAACTGGTCCTTTTTGTGGCTTCTATTTGCAGTATTCATCTCATCGCAAAAGCAAATCTCTTGCAAATAGCAGAAATATAGGGAGAAATGCAGTCATGGTTTCAAATTGCGCCTGCTCTGCAAGTCACCACGTGCACGAGTGTTGGTTGTCCGAAAGGTGGTCCGCTTAGTAGGTCAAGCCATTACTTCGGGGCCTCCTTACGTCCCTGACGTCCTGCCATTCACACGTCCTCTCGCCCTCAGTGGACGCCTGGGGAAGCCAGAAACACCCCCAAAGACATGGTGGGTTCTTCCCTTCCATCCTTTCAGCCATCAGGACCAATTTTCGCCTCCATTGTAGCACGCCACGTGCGAATAATTGCATCTGATTGGGGCGAGCCATCTTCGCTCTCATATCCTGCTGGCGGCATCGGGAAGAGCACGATCTTCGAGAAGAACTCAAGAAGCTCCGTGGAGACTCCCGTGACTTCAGGCCGCCAGTCTTTCCAGTAGCAGGCTGTACAGCGCCCCGCCTGCGCCGGGTGACGTCTCTCCCCCTCGGCAGTGGAGCGGGAACGAAACAGAACGTTGTGTCAGCACTGCATGCGTGCAATACAAAAGGAAACGTTGGTCAAGGCTTGATTGACTGCGTCACGCAATGAACATACATGGTCTTCCACTTGCAAACTTCGTCTGGCCCGGAGAAAGCCTGACGGCTGCCTCTACAAACCATCCAAGCAATAAGCCCTTCCGTCGATGAAACAACTTCCGGTAATATTTCTCGAAGCAGGAGTGGAATCGATTGGAAGGTGACTCACCGTTACTTTTTTTGGCGGTGATTTGATTACCTCGGGGCAAATGGGGGAGAAAGCTGCTCTAAGCTTAATAGCAACAGTGGCGGAAGAAAAAGTTTCGCGGCAGAACAAAGAAGAGACGACTTCTAGAACGGTCGAGGCAGGCTCAAGTCGAGCAGGTAAATAAGTCACGCCCATCTTTTCCCATTAGTGGCATCTAACTGCACTTGCGGCATGCAAAATACAGAATGACAAGTAGACTTCTTAGCCACTTTCCTTCACATTTCCACCGCAGCGCATGCATGACAGGCTGCTTGCAGTGTGGCATCCTCTGTCTTGGAGCACGGACGGCAGTAGCGACTGAGGGTGGAGGCGATACCCTCACCACATCACCCTGCCTTTCCTCCACGCACACTCGAAGAAATTCACACTGTGCAGACATCATAGTTCGGCTCCTGAAGGAGTGATTGCGATCCGTCACCTCCGCTGTGATCTCGACCCTCTCCCAAGTCCGGCTGCCAGCGTCTCTCGTCATGGGGTCTCCGCTTCACTGATCAATGCCGAGACACTTGCTGCCTGAGTGGCCACCAGCAGGTCGCAAAATTCGATGTGGGCGTGCGTTTGATCGGAAATTACGGGCGTCTTGCTGTCGTCGATGCGTGAAGCCAGTGGCAGCCTCCTGCTCGACAGAGTGCATCACGAGGCCTTCTACACTATCACGGGTGAGCGCGTGCGAATTTTCGCACAGCAGCCGTGCATTGCCATGATCGATGTGGCAGAATACGGATGAAAAAAACGTCAAACATAACAAGAAATAATAGACTAATCAGGGATAAAATGAAAGACCCATACGGACGAAATGATAGACTCATACGGACGAAAGGATAAACTCATCACGGGCCAAATGATAGACTCATCAAGGATCAAGAATAGGGTGGACTCCCTCATCTGAAAAAGACAGTGCGCAATTGCGACCTTCTATATTTGTGTACAAGCGCTTTCAGGCACGTCAGCATATGAAAATAACAAAATGAGAGTTTTGCTATTTGCTGAAAGTAATAGCGCACACACACACACTAAAGACGGATACGCATTCAAAAATACAAACACAAGCACACATGCACGTGCGCGCGCACACATTCACTCACTCTTCACACTCCTACTCTCTTCACACTCCTACTCTCTTCACACTCCTACTCTCTCTCTCTCTTTCTCTCTCTCTCTCTCTCATACGCCGGCGCGCACGCACGCGCACCCGTACGCACACACACACACACACACACACACACACACACTATTAAACTCAATCACTCACATCCACATATACATATTATAATGTACGTATGTGTATGTATGTATGTATAAATACACACACACGCACACACACACACACACACACACACAAACACACACACACACACAAACACACACACACACACACACACACACACACTCACACACACACACACACACACACACACACATACACACACACACACACATACACACAAACACACACACACACACACACACACACACACACACACACACACACACACACACGCCTGGAGGGAGTACCTGCAGGAAGCGGATCTCAGTGCGGTAGATGTCTTCCAGCACAGCGCCAGGGAAGCTGGCACGGCAGCTGTGGCCGTGACGTCTGACGACTCTGGTCCGAGCCAGGTCCGTGGTGCTGCTTCGCACCGATGCCATGGCGGCATTCCCCACTGACCACCACGCTGCCCACGCGGCGAGAGCGGCTCGTGTCAGGGATGTCCGTCACACGGGGTGGGCCTACCTGGCTCTGATCACAGGTCAGTCTAGGACCGATATCAGTAATCAGAGTTTCGTTTCAGAGCAGAATAACAGTCACAGCGTGGCTCACGACGAGGAAATCAAACACAGTATAGCTCCGAGCCAAGGAAATAGCGTCAGACACTGCAACTTCAGGTAAGGAAGTTGGCCACACACAGTGTGGATTCGTACCAGGAAATCAGGAGCGCAAGGTCTGGTCTGCACGAGGAAGGCAGTCAATGAATGTCGCTTTACCCAGGAAATCCGCCACACGGTGCCTTTCCACCACCGACACAACGACAGCCACAGACTGCTAATGCCTGGGCTGTTTCCACATTCACAGGCATGACTGCACGCCAGCACAGTGGATGTGCAAATAAGTCACCAGCCAAGTGCTCACTGATGGACACAGCACTGAAATCACACTTGGAAAACTTCAGTGCACGTGAGCGGGATCCAAACCTATTATGCTGTGCGTTTGACGCGAGGCTTCAAAGGCTGATCAACGAAGTGCCCACGCAGAGGTAACGAGCATCCACAATTGGCGATGATGAAGTTGCTCTCTATCTCTCTTTCTGGTCGCACTGCTTGGCATTAATGCGGAACACGACTTGTGCGTACTGGCATGTGTATTCCTGGCGTGATTTCCCCTCAGGCAGTCACACGTACGTACTCCTCTTTCAGTCTCCCTCCATAGCACCGTGTCCTCTTCCCGCCCATCAGGCTCACGGTCGTTGAATGTCGAACAAAAAGCGTGGCACACTTTCAGGGCTGACCCCAAGTCGATACTTGACGTGCATGCTGTGTCATCCTTCACGAACAACGAACAACTCTTTTTCTGCTGCGGGCTTGAAAAGCACAATCACGGCGCGGGGGGACAGCTGCAATGCGTGAACCCGTCACGCGTCCCCGCTTGGCGAGGCACCGCTTCCCAAGTCATCAGAGAGCACGGTGTTCACGCCTGGTTGCGTTATCATCGCCCGCACACACACAGCCTCTGTCACGCGGAGTGGCTGCCTGCCACCTTCAATCACCGTGTTGTTACCTCGACCCAGGGCACTGAACTCCCCATCTGTCTGCAAGGTCTGCCAAGCTCTGCGAGGTTCCAACATGGTCCGACATCAAGTGGCTGAGCTGCTTCAAGTGGGACTCCTTTCCCTTCACTCCGCTGTGCAGGGCCGAGGTCGCCGCGAACGAAGATGGACCTCCTGTTCCGACTCATCAGGAGGAGGCATTGGTAGAGGTCCGATGACAAACGAACCGTCCAAGCGGAGAGCCGCGAGCCAGAGGCTGAGAGCCTGCAAGTCCACGCCTTGCCACTGTTTGGACGAGTGGACTCGTGCTGAGGGCCTGCAAGTCCACGCCTTCCCACTGTTTGGACGAGTGGAATCGTGCTGAGGGCCTGCAAGTCCACGCCTTGCCACTGTTTGGACGAGTGGAATCGTGCTGAGAGCCTGCAAGTCCACGCCTTGCCACTGTTTGGACGAGTGGAATCGTGCTGAGGACGATCCTCAGTGGAACTCACGAAGGCGAGGAGTCAGTGTGGAAGTATTTGCACTCTCTGCACTGTCGAGTCTCGAGTTGCTGCATTTTCTGCACTACACCGCGTCGCATGCTGCATTATTCTGGCAGCAGTGGGCGGTGCACCAGGTGTTGCCTTGCTTTAATCCTTGACAAGAGCAAGCCCTCCTTGCACACCTGGGGCGACGGTGACGAGCACCCTTCCACAACACGGAGCACTTACAAACTCGGCCCTGGCTAAAGGCATTTCTCGCATTTCGCTCGGCGTGAAACTGCTGCCAGATTGAAATCCGCAGTCCGTGTATACAGCTGTGCGGGGGTGGGAGGGGTGGGAGGCGGCAGGGAGGGGTGGGAGGCGGCAGGGAGGGGTGGGAGGCGGCAGTGAGGAGTGAGAGGAGAGTCAAGAGGGCGGCAAAGAATCAGCCAAGCGGAAAGACCACGGACACGGTTTTCCGTCGTAGCACCGCAGGCCTTTACGTCCCCATTCTACCGGTCGTGGAGTTGCGATTCGTGGATATTCATCACTGCCGTCGTAATTAGGTGACTAAGATTACTCGTGCATTTCATCACCCGCGAGCGAGCGGGCGGGGTCGAGCGCGATGTAACTGCACACCGTCAGGACTCATGTGATACACTCAGCCAAACACATGCGAAGCCTCAGTCAAGTTCAAGAGGACGCCAAGCTACACACCAGCAGTGTGCGAAGACTCAAGAATGAACAAGCCGGTGCAGCAGTTGACAAATTTGATCATGTAAATGTCACCAGTGCAGACCCTATGGAGTTATCACAGGTGACAAATTTGATCATGTAAATGTCACCAGTGCAGACCCAGTGGAGTTATCACAGGTGACAAATTTGATCATGTAAATGTCACCAGTGCAGACCCAGTGGAGTTATCACAGGTGACAAATTTGATCATGTAAATGTCACCAGTGCAGACCCAGTGGAGTTATCACAGGTGACAAATTTGATCATGTAAATGTCACCAGTGCAGACCCAGTGGAGTTATCACAGGTGACAAATTTGATCATGTAAATGTCACCAGTGCAGACCCTATGGAGTTATCACAGGTGACAAATTTGATCATGTAAATGTCACCAGTGCAGACCCAGTGGAGTTATCACAGGTGACAAATTTGATCATGTAAATGTCACCAGTGCAGACCCAGTGGAGTTATCACAGGTGACAAATTTGATCATGTAAATGTCACCAGTGCAGACCCAGTGGAGTTATCACAGGCTGACGGCGTCGACGTTCTGACATAAATATTTTTCTCAGTGGGTCAGGAGGTTTATCAATGAAACGCACATGTCGCCACCGCGACTGCGCACATCTACCCCCCGAACGTTACAAATTATTGATATCGTGTTAGCACACATAGATGTACATACAACCTGGGTGCAAACATAAACTATCTTTTTCCTACTCATTCAAGTAAATACGTTTGAAAGCCAACCCCTGCAATCAAACATGCAGGCAAGTTTTGAAACCTCCTGTTATCGCAGCAGGAGAAAAAATGTTTGTGAAGAAAGCATTCAACACGCCTGGAAAGCAGAGAGAGCCCGAATCACTCCTCAGAGGCAACTCAATCCAGACCTATCTAAACAGCGAGATAAGCTCTCAGGGTGCCACGCACAACACGACAGCTCGCGTCAATATTTAGCTCCAGGCCGAGCTTCGATCCCATCCCTTCTTCGTTCCCGCCAAGCCGCGTTCCAGGCACTTCCCACAAGGCACTGGTTCCGGGGACGCGTGACGTGAAGTGACGTCACGTCACACGTCACAGAGCAGAAAGCGAGGAAGTGTCGCCCCGTGTCCAGCTTTGCCCTTAGACGTGACCACAGCGCCTCAACCCGCCTTCCGTGTGTGTCTTCTGAAGCAGCACCTGGGTGTCTGCACTCGACCCACCTTCCATGTGTGTCTTGTGAGGCAGCAGCTCGGGGTCTGCTTTCGGCCACAGTGCATAGTCAGGAATCAGCGTCTCTCTTGGCCATCGGTAACTTAGCTGGCAATGACTCACGTCGTGATATTTCAAACAAAAAGGAACGACTCGATCATTTAGAACGGGAAAAGACAAAGGAGTAACTTGATCGTTTGGAGAAAAAAGGCATTCACAGAAATCTGAGCCAGCAAAAAGACCCGGCTTCCGCCATTGTTTGAGCCACAATATGGGTGGGATCTGCGATAGAATTTCTCCAAAGCGACGGTTCCCTGTTGGTAATATTCAATGTTGCCCGATGACTCAACCTAAGAGCTTTTCAGAATCCAAACGCTTCTCCGAAGCCAAAAGCTTTACAAAAGCCCAAAGCTTTACAGAAACCAAAAGCTTTACAGAAACCAAAAGCTTTACAGAAACCAAAAGCTTTACAGAAGCCAACAGCTTTACAGAATCCAAAAGCTTTTTCAGGATCCAAAAGCTTTTCAGAATCCAAAAGCTTTTCAGAATCCAAAAGCTTTTCAGAATCCAAAAGCTTTTTCTGGATTCAAAAGCTTTTCTGGATCCAAAAGCTTTTCTGAATCCAAAAGCTTTTCAGAATCCAAAAGCTTTTCAGAATCCAAAAGCTTTTCAGAATCCAAAAGCTTTTCAGAATCCAAAAGCTTTTTCAGGATCCAAAACCTTTACAGAAGCCAAAAGCCTTTCAGATGCCAAAAGCTTTTCAGATGCCAAAACCTTTACAGAAGCCAAAAGCCTTTTAGATGCCAAAAGCTTTTCAGATGCCAAAAGCTTTACGATATGCAAAGCATCACAAGAGCATTTCTAAGCAGAACGCACTGTCTGTGGTAGTCAGAAAGACCTACCCTACTCATCCAACGATCAAAATAAACGGTGAGCCAGTGGCACAAACGTGGCAAGGAACTCTCAACAGAGCGGGACAGCAGACCGGTATCAGAGGAAGAACAGAGCGGGGCAGCAGACCGGTATCAGAGGAAGAACAGAGCGGGACAGCAGACCGGTATCAGAGGAAGAACAGAGCGGGACAGCAGACCGGTATCAGAGGAAGAACAGAGCGGGACAGCAGACCGGTATCAGAGGAAGAACAGAGCGGGGCAGCAGACCGGTATCAGAGGAAGAACACATCTCCTCTACGTTATCGACACGTGGCGCACTCTTCATGTGGAGAAAATATGTCGGTTGGTTGCAAAAAGGAAGACAACAAACTTAAGGGGGCACGGAGAAATAAAAGATGATGAAACTCACAGCATTTATCTCAATAACCACAGGCCTAAGATAAATGTGTTGCTTGGGGAAGAAAATCAGATTGCAGTCGAAATAATTTGCTAAGTACGTGACTGGCTTCTCTGTGTCGAGGTCTGCCAACTCCGCAATCTCGTACCGCAATGTATTTTGTTGGGCCGTGCCCCAGGGCCGTACCTGAACTGATAAGCGCCTATGAGGAACAAATGGATCAGCAGCTTACTGCAACAGGTTTCAGTGGCGTTGTGTTTCCAATGGCACGGCAAAAGATGATTGATTTCAACTGCTGCGTTCACTGCGTTCCGCAAGACCTTCACGTGGAACTTCACCTGGAGGTCATTCTCGCAGATTTTTCAAGATGAAGCGCTTGTATGGAAAGCGTCTCCTTACAGACAACTGAGCGAGTCCACCACGCACGTATCAATTCCTCCATTGTGTCCTCGTTGCAACCGCCACGATGAAGGCATTGATCTTCAGTAAAACAATCCAGCAGAGAACTTTCGGGTACAACGCACAGCTGAAGCCATACAGTGCTTCCTCGATCAGCCGGAACCCCCGGTCCTTGGGCTGTCGGGGCCTGCTTCGCTAGCCCAGCCAGGGGGCCTGCTTCGCTAGCCCAGCCAGGGGGCCTGCTTCGCTAGCCCAGCCAGGGGGCCTGCTTCGCTAGCCCAGCCAGGGGGCCTGCTTCGCTAGCCCAGCCAGGGGCGGCCCAAAGAAACCAGAAAAGCCACAGCTCCTTGATCTTCAATACAACGTTATTGCACAGAGCTTAACTCCTTCGAGGATATGAAACAAGTTGTCTGTCAAGGAAATCTCACACAGGATCCAACACATCCATGACGACGAGACATTCTAGGCTCCCTCTGTAGGGAAGACATCCGTCAGAGTTGGCGCCAACTTCAGTCGGTGTCTGGTCCTCCCTAGGAAAAGGCCAGCCACGTCATTGCAAGGTCGATCCCAGCACCCACAGGGCTGCAGCAGACACGGCACAGATAGGTAGGTGTAGGAGGAAGACAGCCAGCCTCCCTGGGAAGGTGGTCAGCTATCTCCCTCACTTCCCCTGGATAAGCGGCATCCCGACACTTTCCCTGCAGAGAGGCGGCCATAGATAGGAGGCTCCCTTTCCTCCACTCTG
>JAWQFJ010001110.1:30268-35268 GCA_034096865.1 Theodoxus fluviatilis | reverse complement strand
AAGTCTCCACTCAGCAAGTCTCCACTCAGTAAGTCTCCACTCAGTAAGTCTCCACTCAGTAAGTCCCCACTCAGTAAGTCTCCACTCAGTAAGTCTCCACTCAGTAAGTCTCCACTCAGTAAGTCTCCACTCAGTAAGTCTCCACTCAGTAAGTCTCCACTCAGTAAGTCTCCACTCAGTAAGTCTCCACTCAGTAAGTCTCCACTCAGTAAGTCTCCACTCAGTAAGTCTCCACTCAGTAAGTCTCCACTCAGTAAGTCTCCACTCAGTAAGTCTCCACTCAGCCCAAGCCCAAACTCAAGATCAGTTTCCACTCGTCATAACACCCCACTAGGTACCACTCTCTGCTCAGTGTCCATCCTTAACTCTACACCAGTTGCCGTCCATTGACAGTGTCCATCCTTAACTCTACACCAGTTGCCGTCCATTGACAGTCCTCTATTACCAGTGGGCTCGAGTGTCCATCCTTAACTCTACACCAGTTGCCGTCCATTGACAGTCCTCTATTACCAGTGGGCTCGAGTGTCCATCCTTAACTCTACACCAGTTGCCGTCCATTGACAGTCCTCTATTACCAGTGGGCTCGAGTGTCCATCCTTAACTCTACACCAGTTGCCGTCCATTGACAGTCCTCTATTACCAGTGGGCTCGAGTGTCCATCCTTAACTCTACACCAGTTGCCGTCCATTGACAGTCCTCTATTACCAGTGGGCTCGAGTGTCCATCCTTAACTCTACACCAGTTGCCGTCCATTGACAGTCCTCTATTACCAGTGGGCTCGAGTGTCCATCCTTAACTCTACACCAGTTGCCGTCCATTGACAGTCCTCTATTACCAGTGGGCTCGAGTGTCCATCCTTAACTCTACACCAGTTGCCGTCCATTGACAGTCCTCTATTACCAGTGGGCTCGAGTGTCCATCCTTAACTCTACACCAGTTGCCGTCCATTGACAGTCCTCTATTACCAGTGGGCTCGAGTGTCCATCCTTAACTCTACGTCAGTTGCCGTCCATTGACAGTCCTCTATTACCAGTGGGCTCGAGTGTCCATCCTTAACTCTACACCAGTTGCCGTCCATTGACAGTCCTCTATTACCAGTGGGCTCGAGTGTCCATCCTTAACTCTACACCAGTTGCCGTCCATTGACAGTCCTCTATTACCAGTGGGCTCGAGTGTCCATCCTTAACTCTACACCAGTTGCCGTCCATTGACAGTCCTCTATTACCAGTGGGCTCGAGTGTTCAGGGCTCCGATGCAGTGATCACAACAATTTCCCGCCAGTGTGTCTCCCAGCTCCAATAAACCGGACGCCACCTTTACGTCCAGTCCCACTGCGAGGTTCCGCGTGACGGAGAAAAGGATGGCTTTCCCATCCCACTTCACTCCACCTGCCTGCTCATTTTAGCAAACCGAAAAGCACGCGGCATCGATCGAAAACTTCTCCATTGGCACTTTGTGACAAGATAACACGCGAGCGCGTCCACCCGAGGGGGAGCAGCGGGCTTCGAATGTTCCGCGTGTTTGTGAGCATTGCCTGCCACAGACCCAAATGGAAATTCTCCGATCAAAGGAGGCAGCGTGTCACATTCGGAAACAGACGCGGCAGCCAAATTCAATTTGCAAATGGGCAAAGGGAGAATGTCCACACAAAAAGCCTTGCTTTGCGGCCGCCACGGCACAGCCCCATCACCTTCAGAGGCCGTGCAAAGAACTCAACTCGTCCGCAGTGCTTTGGTTTACTCTCGCGGGGACACTAGGACAGCGCGGTTCGGGCGCCGAGTTTCATGCGGTAATTAGCGGGTGGGCGAGCACCAGATCGATGCAGAGTGATATTTGATCAGTTCATCAATCGACGCATTGCTGGGACGGCCCAACGGCCCCGGGGCAAACTGACACTGTCCCAATGACGAGCATCGCCATTGATTTGCATCGGTCCCGCCAGTCCTCTCCACTGGAGAAACGTTCACGACAACGACGTGCCACTGTGCAGCGACAGCCAGCCGCCTCCTGACGTGGAAGTTACACTTGCGCTACGCGCTCCGCTTATGAACAGAGCTAGAATCACAACTCAGCAGATAGCTGTTCAGGTGAAGTGATTTTTTCAGCTGAAGCAGCCAAAAGCGCGGATACCAATCGGTCTGCAGCTTCCAACTGCGGATGAGAACGTTCAGTCCGTACCATACAAGCGGAAATGAAAAGGGGGGAAAAACCACACAAGTCTGAGGCTTTCAAGATTGCAAACAAGCAGTCAGGAATCAGACGGCAATATCCATTGACACGGTCCCAGAAGACTGTCAAACGGAGGAGACAGCGCCAACTTACAAACGAACGGCAATTTTACAGCTTAAGTACGATCGATCCAACGAGACCAATATAAATCTATTCGACACGGGAGATGGCTCACTCACTTTTTAGCACACAGTTGCTACAAGGGCAAATGGCAGGCAACAAAATTTACCTTTGGCTGGAAACAGGAACTTCTGTTGACATGTCTATCAAGGAACCAGCAAAACCAAGCACTATCAACAAAGGGTTCATCCTGGCACACGACAACAAAGACAGAGACTAGACCCCACACACGAAGGACCGATTCTCTTGCAAATGTGGAGTCCCTGAAGCAGCACACTGCTGGGGAAGGGAAAGAGACCTACCCTGAACTGCTCCAGCAGGCTGCCTCGCACCTCCGGGCTGTCTTGGACGTCGGGACGGGCGCTCTCTATGGCCAGGCGCTGGACGCTGTCCTCCGTGTTGACCAGCCAGCTCAGGAAGTCCGAGAGACTCGAGTCCAGCTGCTGCAGCGAGTTGCGGTCATTCTGCAGGCTCTTCCACTGCGTGGTCATCCTGGCAACACAGCACAGAGCGGTCAGCTCATACAGCAGAGCGGTCAGCTCACACAGCAGAGCGGTCAGCTCACACAGCAGAGCGGTCAGCTGGCACAGCAGAGCGGTCAGCTCACACAGCAGAGCGGTCAGCTCATACAGCAGAGCGGTCAGCTGGCACAGCAGAGCGGTCAGCTGGCACAGCATAGTGGTCAGCTGGCACAGCAGAGCGGTTAGCTGGCACAGCACGCGTTCTGCACGCACACACATCACCACATATGGCCACGCTGCCATGGAAAGTTGGCACGGCCTTTCCCGTCTCGGCGCCATTTCCTAAAATGTTGACAGGACTACGTTGTACGAGCAAGGATGTATACATCTCGAGAATAGACTAACCATACTGTCCTCTGTCACTTAATCGTACATATATCACGAACAAAATAGCTTTCATTTCCACGTGACTAACTAGTATCAAGTCCTTTGATCAGCTTTCAGAGACAACCGTAATACGGTTGTATTACAGCCCATTAATTCACTTCCGTGTTATACAAATTCTCGTATGAAAAGTTCTCAATTTTGGCTGTTTGCAATGGAGCTGTTGAAGTTATTTTCCAATTATTCCCTTAATATGTATAAGTAACTGCAAATTAACACTTAACAACGTATAAGATTCCTAGGTTAGTTAAAGTTACCGTTAATTAGATGAGATGTTCTTTTATGTACATACATTCAATTCATGGAAGTTTCAGATACTTGGTCAAAATGCGCCTCGGAAATAATGAAGTTTTGACTTGTGTGGGTTCAGACGTTCAGCAAGAGTGGAGAAAACTATTATTATAAGTTCCATCACAAGGTGCCTTGCCAAATACCACTTCCATGTACCATCTATCAACCAGACTTACTTTCACAACAAAGTCATTTCATAGCATTCGTCAGTTTTAAAAAAAACTTACGCGCATTCTCGCCGTAAAAAGACATTCCATAATCAAGTATGAAGCAATGAGTAGGACGAAAGTGACCACTATGTGCGCAAACAATGATTTCGCACGTGCTGGCCCCTTAAAAGAACGGCACAGAGCAGTAGAAAAAGAAAAGCACAGCAGAATGACTTCTTAAGCAACCAATTGTCATAGCTGCCATTGCGACACAGATCGACTGCAAAATGAAAGGCCGATTTGAGTGTGAATGGTTGGGAACCCTAAATTGGAACAACCAATTAACCAAGCCATCAACCAACCAACCAAGCAATCACACAACCAACCAACCAGCCAACCATGCAATCACTCAACCAAACAATCACCCAAGCAACCAACCAATCAACTGACCATCCAACCGTTCGAGAAATAAAGAGAACAGGCAGGCATAAAGCAAGCAGACACGTTGAAAAACGGCGAATAAGCCGACAGGTGGAATGCAAAGCAATGCATTGCAAGGCAGGGCAAGGAGAGGAAAGGTAAGGCAGGGCAAGGATATGAAGGGCAGGGCAGGGCAGGGCAGGGCAGGGCAGGGCAGGGCAGGGCAAGGATAGTCAAAGCTAGGCCGACAAAAAAAGTCCAAGACGAGAGGTTGGCAAGACGGGAAAAGATGTGGACAGTCTGGAGCCATGCGTAACAAGGGACAAAGCGAAACCGAGCAGGATTTACGAGGACCGAGACAGCGGTGGCGAAAGGAAGGAGCGCAGAAAGGGGAAAAGGGGAAGAAGGGGGAGGCAGACGAAGGGGAGAGTGAAAGAGAAATGGAAGGGGGGAGGAAAGGGGAGGAGAGAGAGAGAGGGAGGAAGAGAGAGAAATTGAAGGGGGGGTTGGGGCGGTGGGTGGCCGGAAGGACGAGACACATGAGTCACGGCGCTTCCATTGATTGAACTGCAGTTTTCGCCGGGCTGTAAAGCCAGGCCTGGCCGTCTCCCCACACGCCACCATCAGTTTTAATTACGCCCACAAAAAGCTCCTTCCTCTTCCACTCTGTGACGCAATGCCACCGCTTTGGGACGCGTGGCGAGGGAGCAGGCAAGGGGCTTTGTGGTTTGGGGTGAGGGTGGGGGGCGGGGAGCGGGGGGTGGGAGGCGGGGAGCGAGACAAGGATTTGTGGAGGTGAGACCGGAAGCGCAAAACACAGACGAGCCAGAGAATGAGGTGGCGCTCGCGCCGGTGGTCGAGTTGAAGAAGAGGCGGTAGCGCAAGG
>JAWQFJ010001110.1:15268-25268 GCA_034096865.1 Theodoxus fluviatilis | reverse complement strand
TCTTCAACAAGAGTTTGAAATTGTACTCGTATATCCATGTGGTTATTTGACTACAACCCTTCCGACTTTCTCCCGTCGTGCCTCAGACGATGCTACAACTACCACGCTTTCCTTTTCAGCAGACACCAATGGCAGCAGACGTTTCCAGGCACCCAAGAGCATCTACTGACGGCCTCTCCAGTCGGCACTGGGTACAACCAGATGGCATCAGATTGTCAGATAGTTATTGTATACACGGGCTGCATGACCGGGGAATATAGCCCTGGGATCAACATTCCAACACCCGCCAATTGGGCTGAAGGCGCTATTGCTGTGTTGTAGCAACAACGCTAAGTACTTGTGGCCGTACAAGTACAATTTCTATTTGGCTTGTCGTCTGCAGTTGCTTGCCAGTTTCACTGCGACAGGCAGTTATACTTGTCATTTTGAAAACATATTACTTGCCTCTCAGTGTATAAGTCATCGAACATACTGCGTCATATACAGCATCGCCCTGCAGGTTGCTTCCACAGCAAAGCACATAGAGGGGCATCAGCAGCACTCTGGGGAGAATGACCCAAAAGGCAGAGCACCTGATCTTTCCTCAGGTAGCCTTCACCATTTCCCAAATATAAACCTCACTTTCTCTCTTTGCAAAGCTATCTTTCCTCCCATTAAGCGCAAGTCTTTCTTCCAATTGGGACCTAATTTTCTCCTGACGCACACATAATCCTTCTTCTCACATAGCACAGTCCTTACTTTTCTCTTTCAGCAGCTTCTTGTGGCTGTCTTTGTCTGTGGTGTGCTGCAGTTCCGAGGCGCGAGCCATCACCGCCTCCAGCGACGATCTGCGGGACTCCAGCTCCTGGAGGTGGCCCTGTCAAGGAGAGAGGGAAAACTGAACAACACGCAGAGACCATGTACCAGTCTAGAGACTTTGATTTCCCAATGTATATGTGTGAGTTTGGTGGTTGGAAAAATATGTTTGAGAGCATGACATAAGAGAGAGAGAGAGAGAGAGAGAGAGAGAGAGAGAGAGAGAGAGAGAGAGAGGGGGGGGAGAGAGAGGGGGGGAGGGATATATATGGATATGTATATATATGTTTGAGAGCATGAAATAAGAGGCAGAGGTGTGTGGGTGAGAGAGAGAGAGAGAGAGAGAGAGAGAGAGAGAGAGAGAGAGAGAGAGTGAGAGAGAGAGAGAGAGAGAGAGAGAGAGAGAGAGAGAGAGAGAGAGAGAGAGAGAGGGAGAGAGAGAGAGAGAGAGGAGAGAGAGAGAGAGAGAGAGAGAGAGAGAGAGAGAGAGAGAGAGAGAGAGAGAGAGAGAGAGAGAGAGAACGGAACTTAATTTGAGGCCAGCGACCCATTGCATTGGAAAATAGTTGTATAATGGAAGCAATGCATTGTTTATGAATATATCTGGGTGGAGCGAGAGAGAGAGAGAGAAAGAGAGAGAGAGAGAGAGAGAGAGAGAGAGAGAGAGAGAGAGAGAGAGAGAGAGAGAGAGAGAGAGAGAGAGAGAGAGAGAGAGAGAGAGAGAGAGAGAGAGAAAGAGAAGAGAGAGACAGACAGACAGACAGAAGGACGCAGAGGCAGACAGACGGAGGGAGAGGCAGGCTAAAAGAAAGTTATCTTGATATTCCTAGCAAAATGGAGACTTCAAGAACTGCGTGGAGATAGAAGCATAAAAGAAGATTGCGGCGATTAGGTCATTCAAGCCTAGTTGCAGAACTACCGGAAACAACTACGCGTAGAGGGAAACTAATGAGTGCATATGCATTGTTACCATTCTGGCGCGCAACAACAAAAAGTGAAAAGAGACCAATGCCAAAGGCAAATGTGGAGACTGCATTGACAGGCGTTCGTTGTTGGCACTGGTTTTGCAAGGCGTCTTACAACCCACGTCCAAGACTCAGACCGCCACGCACTCTGGCTTTCCGACCACTGGGTCATCCAATCGGCACATTGGTTCCAAGCCACCACAACTCCACCCGGACTCTACGCTCCCCAAGGCGCACGTGGAGAAGCCCAAGTCCTGCGCGGCCTACGATAAGACGAGGCAGGGCGCTTATCGCGCTCGCGTCTCCACGCCTGGTGGCCATGTTTCATGCAGAGTCCATCACGGAGACCTCTCCTCCAATCAAGCCCACTCAGGTCCTGGCAATCGATGCCAGAGAGAGAGAGAGAGAGAGAGAGAGAGAGAGAGAGAGAGAGAGAGAGAGAGAGAGAGAGAGAGAGAGAGAGAGAGAGAGAGAGAGAGAGAGAGAGAGAGAGAGAGAGAGAGAGAGGCGCATATCAGACCAAACTACCCGGCATCGTTCCCCATATCGTTCCCCATGTGTTCCTAAGTTGGATTTGAAAGCGTTCATCCCGCTGCCTCCCCGAGGCGCCCCTCCCCGGGCCACGGCAAGTGGGAGGAGAGATGGGGTCCGTGCAGTCCTTCTCCAAACAGTCATCACAGCGCGCGGTGCCCTCCACCGATGACGACAACCCAGGGACAGCAGGATCGCTGGGAGGATGGTCAGACTGAACAATACCTTGTGGCGTGGCAGTCGAGGCAGGTCACTTGCCACATGCAAGCGCTTTTTACTCTTTTATGTGGGCCGAGGTAGCGCATTTTGAGTTTTGAAATACCACGCGATATCGTCCACATGTCTTCACAAACGTATTACGTCCCAGTAACTCGTGGCCTTTATGCCACGCCATGGAGCACCAAAGGCATTCACGACAGGAATCGCTGGTCACCATGGTTAAAAGAGTTACATACACATAGTTACAGACAGAGGCGTTCAGTATAACTTAAATTGCGCTTTTAAATCTGCCAGTTTTCCATCCAAAGCAACCGAGCACAAGAAAAGCAATAGCGAACCGTTAAAACAGTTTTAAAAACTATAAAACGGTAATTTTTTCAGGTAACATCTCACTTTAATGGTGAACTTTTTTCGTGCCATCGCGGTGAGGACAACGGATAAAACGAAAACTTCGCTTCGCCACCTTGCCAACTGTTCAGCAAAATCAATTAAACCCGAGTGAAAGCGACTGGAAAAACGTCCTACAGGGGATCTGAAGACGGCCATTCGCAAAAGCCGGCTTCTCAAGTCAAGCAGACGTGTTACTGATGCGTTTGCATGAAGTCCAACAAGTTATTTCCGAACAGCCGTGTCACAGTGGAGGCTGGCGCATCAGACAGCTGCCATTGCAGGGCAAGATGACGTGGGGAGACAGATCCCACACAGTACTGAGCAGGCGGCCTCGAATGGGCCGCGCCCTGAGCGAAGACCGGTGCCAGATAACGCTATTTCCGTGGCCTTGATGAGCTTGAAACGCCAGCCTTTTTTTCCTTTTCACCCTGGCAACATCACGCCAAGCGTCCCCAGGCCAGAGACTGGCTGAGCGGAGAAGGCGGCACCAGCAATTTCCCGAAGACGGAGAAGCCTGGGTTGACACTGTACTCCCACTGAGTAGGACCCTGGGCACAGTCGCCTGAGAGCGGTGCCTGATTGAGTGGAGAAACTCTGCTTGGAACAGAGAGGGAACAAGAAGGGCAAAGCCCATACGACTCACATGCTTGACCTTGACCTTCATATGACCTTGACCTTCAGGTGACCTTCAAGGTCAAGGTCAAACAACTAAACCTACCATTGACATCATACACAAAGAAATGCTTTACACATTTTGTTGTGAACAACAGTCATCGTTTGAGTTTAGACCTAAGTTTAGTATGATTGAGAGGAAATATCGGTGAATATTATTTTCTGGTTATTTGTTAAAGGTTTCTTTATAAAGAATTGGAAATTGATTCTACCACTTTTTGTCCGTACGTAGACCTCAGTAGATTCTTCGAGAAGCGTGACGTATGCACTAGAACATGACGGAAGTAGGAGATGGCGAAAGACGCATGCGCGAGGGAGAGGGACGGAGAGATCTGGCGCGATGAGCGGTCGTAGTGAAGGAGGGCTGAGGCCTATCGAATCCTACAGCTAACATTCTCACGAACTTTGCCAACACAGTTCACGCTGTCTGATGCAGGCGTGTTCAAGTGCTACAGTGAGTACCACCCCGCATGTTATCTACATTCTGTTGGAAGATGATAGCAAAGATACAGGCTCGGTCGAATCACATTCAAGATGGCGATGTCGTGCAGCTTAATGGAGACGCTAGCGAGGAGTTGCCTTCGAAAATGAATGGACAGACTTTTGAGCGTTAGAGCTTTGATCTTCGGACTGTGTATCAAGAACTGAGAGAGTTTCAGAGGTCCTGTTGTTTGAGTATGTGATTCTACGTTCCGTTGTGAGGAAAGTAAAGTTGCTACGTTTTCCTCTACTACGCAAATTTGTCGTCTCTGTGATTGACTGTAGAACGACAGACGAGCACCAAGAGATTCAAAAGAATCCGTGTTATAGCCTAAAGTGCTAGCAACAACATACCTGCACGCCAATACATCGATAGATTGTGGCCGGCTGTATAGCACGTAACACTGGGGGCCAAGCCGAGGATCTCTACAGCTTCGTCAAGAGTCGACTAGTCAAGATTCGACATTGCCGAACGAGGCCAGCAACGTCATTTTCGTCGAGACCGTGACGCCTACTGTGTGGACTCAAGACAGTGGTCTTGTGTATAGGGAGTCCACGGTAAAGTGTAGTAAAGCTATTGCCGTCGTCAGTCAAAGTCGCCGACACTCCAAGAGCTGCATCATTATCCAGGATGGCGGATTTCTGGCAGGCTGGAGTTGACATCGGACTGAAGGGTAAACAGCTGACCGAGTACGTGAAATCTCGGGAACGAGAACAACAACAGGAACAAGAGATGAAACTGAAGATGCGAAAACTTGAACTCGAAACTCAAGAAAAAGAACGTGACAGAGAAGCTCGAGAACAAGAACGTGCCAGAGAAGCGCAAGAAAGAGGACGTATACGAGAACTTGAAGCTCAAGAAAGAGAACGTCAACGTCAACATGAACTTGAACTAGCGCGAATTCAGCATGGTGCAAGAAGAGAGGGTGCAGTTCAAAGAGAATCACACAAGGCTCCAAAGATCCCGTCCTTTTTAGAGGATAAGGACAAGATCGACAGCTACCTTGGCAGATTTGAGAGGTATGCTGAGAATGCGAATTGGCAGAAAGATGGATGGGCCATCAAACTGAGTGCTCTCCTCTCCGGGAGTGCCCTCGATGTCTACAACAGGATGTCTGAAGAAGACGCCAAGGACTACGACAAGCTGAAAGATGCATTGCTTCGTCACTACAACTATACAGAGAAGGGATACAGACAACGTTTCCGGGAGTGCAAACCAGAGGCAGGGGAAACACCAGAGCAGTTCATCGAACGGCTGAAGACGTATCTACAGAAATGGGTAGAGCTGTCAGGACTGACAAAGGACTATGATCACCTGCGAGACCTGATAGTCAAAGAACAGTTCGTGGCTGCATGCCAAAAAGATCTGGCAGTCCACTTGGAAGAACAAGAATCTCAGTCCCTGTCGAACCTTGCCAAGTGTGCAGAGCGATATTTGACCGCACATGGAAAGACAATGGCTCCACCAAAGCAACAGCAAAGACAGAAATCCCCGAAGACCGAGATCCAAAGCATAGGCGATACACCGAACGGAGCGGACACACCAAACCAGAAAGGCTGTTTCTACTGCAAGAAAGTAGGTCATCGAATTGCTCAATGTAAAAAGAGGCTGAGAGACGAGTCCATTGCAGAGCAAAAAGAGAGTCCAAAATCACGCAACCCTACCAATCGACAGAATTGCGCGGGAAGTGTCATTTTGCCCCGTGCGAAACCAGTGACTTCAGTTTCAGTAGAGGACGTCAAAGAATGTGTGAGGGACGGCCAAATATTCCTCGCAAATGGCAAGAGCATCCCCGTCGTCGCCAACGGGGCTGTCAACGCGTCAAACATGCCAGTGGCCGAAGGGATGATCAACGGGCATGAAGTGAGCGTCTTGAGAGATTCTGGTTGCAGCGGCGTCATCATCAAAGAAGATTTGGTAACCAAAGACCAACTAACTGGAGAATTCAGACTGACGCTCATGGCAGACTGTACATGCGTGCGAGCGCCAACAGCCAAGGTGTCTGTTGACAGTCCATACTTCAAGGGTGAAGTTGAGGCGGTTTGTTTGAAGAGGCCGATGTATGACGTCATGATTGGAAATATCGAGGGAGCACGGTCGCCGAACGATCCTGATCCTGAATGGAAACCAGAAAGCCGGATACAACAGCCAAGAGACGATCCTCTTCCGTTCAAAGAGGTATCCACTCCTGAACTGGAACATTGTGTTGGTGCTGTAACCACCAGGGCACAAGCCAAACGAGACAAGCAAGCAACCAAGCCGTTGAGAGTGAGCAGCCTATCAAAGAACGTCAGTGTCAACAAGGAGGAGCTGATCCAGATGCAGAAAGAAGATTCCGGTCTATCGAAATATCGGAACCGGACGGACAAGGTCACCAGAGGGAAAGGCGTCGTTCACTTTGAAGAAAGAAACAAGATTCTCTACAGAGTTTTTCAACATCCTGACGTTAGTGGTGGCAAGCCTCTGCGGCAAGTCATTGTGCCCACGCCACTCAGAAAGCATGTAATGGAGGTGGCTCACAACTCAATCATGGGGGGTCACCTGGGCATCAAGAAGACGTCGGACAGGATTCAAGCGGCATTCTACTGGCCAGGCTTGCAGCAAGATGTAACCAGATTTTGCCGGTCCTGCGACATTTGCCAAAAGACTGTGCCAAAAGGGAGAATAACCAAAGTCCCTATGCAAAAGATGCCGTTGGTTGATCAGCCATTCAAGAGAGTAGCCATCGACCTTATCGGTGAGATAAAACCAGCCAGTGAAGAGGGACACCGATGGATACTGACACTGATTGATTACGCCACAAGATACCCAGAAGCTGTACCTTTGAAGAAGATTGACACAGAGACAGTCGCTGAAGCCCTAGTTGACATCTTCAGCCGGGTCGGAGTGCCAGAGGAGATCCTTACCGACCTGGGGGTGCAATTTGTTTCGCAGTGCATGGAGGAAGTCAACCGTCTCCTGAGCATCAAGCATCTGACGACGACTCCCTATCATCCAATGTGCAACGGTCTGGTGGAGAAGTTTAATGGGACATTGAAGGCCTCTCTGAAGAAGATCTGCAGCGACGAACCCAGACAGTGGCATCGGTTCATCAACGCCTTGCTTTTCTCCTATCGGGAGGTACCGCAGGAGTCCACAGGCTTCTCCCCGTTCGAATTATTGTATGGGAGGACTGTCAGGGGACCAATGCACATCCTGAAAGAGTTGTGGACAAAAGAGATTGAAACTCCGGAGGTGAAAACCAGTTACCAGTACGTGGTGGATCTTAGAGAAAAGTTGGAGAACACTCTACAGATCGCCCAAGAGAACCTGGAGAAAGCTCAAACCAGCGGAAAGCACTACTATGACAGGAACGCTGTGGTGCGAAAGTTTCGACCAGGAAACAAAGTGTTGGTCCTCTTGCCCACTGACCACAACAAGCTACTTATGCAGTGGAAAGGTCCTTACACCGTGGAAAGTGTGGTCGGACTCAATGACTATCGAGTAAAGGTGGGACAGAAGTCGAAGGTCTACCACGCCAATCTTTTGAAGCTATATGTGGAGAGGACACCGGACCCAGAAGAAGTCATCGGAGGAGCCGTCGTGTCTGAGGACGACTATACCTTCGAAGACGAAGATGTCCTTGATCTGGGAGATGTTGGCCACAAAGAAGGTGCGCGTGATGTCAAAGTGGGGGAACAACTGTCAGCCAGTCAACGTGCCGAGCTTAGCGAGCTCGTCGGCGAGTTCGAGCATGGGTTTCGAGTCGCTCCAGGGTCTACTTCCCTGATCGAACATGAAGTGAACCTCACCTCATCAGTTCCGGTACGCTCGCGTCCGTACCCAATACCCTACCAAGCGCGCGAGTCACTGAAAAAGGACATCAACGAAATGTTGGAGATGGGAGTCATCAGGGAGTCCACATCTCCCTATGCATCACCTGTAGTGGTTGTGAAGAAGCCTGATGGTAGCAACCGCGTGTGCATTGACTACAGGAAGCTCAACAAGATCACTGTGTTTGATCCCGAGCCCATGCCCACAGCTGAAGATTTGTTCCGACGTCTAGCGGGGAGCAAGTTCTTCTCAAAAGTCGATTTGAGCAAGGGGTATTGGCAAGTGCCCATGAGAGCCGAGGACATACCCAAGACGGCATTCGTAACGCCAGATGCGACTTATGAGTGTCTCAAAATGCCTTTCGGAATGGTGAACAGCGGAGCAACCCTAAAACGAGGCCTCAGGAAGATGCTAGCAGGCATGGACAACGTGATCTGCTACTGGGATGACCTCCTAATACATACAAAGACATGGGAAGAACACATGAAGACTTTGAGAGAGCTGTTCACCCGCCTCACAAAAGCAGACCTGACTGTGAGAGCCAGCAAGTGCATCCTGGGGACCGACAATGTGGACTTCATTGGTCACTCCCTCAAGAACGGTCAGAAGGGGCTCCTGGAAGCAAACATCACCAAGATCCAGAATGCTCCACGTCCTACTACCAAGAAGAAGGTCAGATCTTTCATGGGTCTAGCTGGTTACTATAGGGAGTACATACCCAACTTTGCTGCCATCACAGCTCCACTCACTGATCTGCTGAAGAAGGGATGTCCGAACCAAGTACCCTGGGGACCAGCCCAAGAGAAAGCCTACCAGGCAGTCCGCGACCTTCTGACGAAAGAACCGATTCTGCAACTTCCAGATATAGCCAAGCTGTTCGTCTTGAGAACTGACGCATCAGACGAAGGGATTGGCGCCGTCCTTATGCAAGAGCGGGAAGGAAAGCTGTTTCCTGTCAGCTATGCCAGCAAGAAATTAACCAGCGCAGAGAAGAGGTACTCAACCATCGAGAAGGAGTGCCTGGGCATCATCTGGGGAATCCGCAAGTTTGAGGCTTACTTGCAAGGTGTCAAGTTCGTGCTGCAGACGGACCATCGACCATTGACATTCATGAACTCTGCCAAGTTCACGAACAGTCGTGTCATGAGATGGGCGATGTACTTGCAAAACTTTGACATGCGGGTGGAATCTGTCAAAGGACTGGACAACATTGGGGCTGATTATCTCAGCAGAACCGCCGAGTAGAAGTCCTGAAACTATGTGTAAATATGAGTTTACAAGTATTTTTGTTAGAAGAAATGTCCAGGGAAATTTCTTCTTAAGTGGGGGGTGATGTTGTGAACAACAGTCATCGTTTGAGTTTAGACCTAAGTTTAGTATGATTGAGAGGAAATATCGGTGAATATTATTTTCTGGTTATTTGTTAAAGGTTCCTTTATAAAGAATTGGAAATTGATTCTACCACTTTTTGTCCGTACGTAGACCTCAGTAGATTCTTCGAGAAGCGTGACGTATGCACTAGAACATGACGGAAGTAGGAGATGGCGAAATACGCATGCGCGAGAGGGAGAGACGGAGAGATCTGGCGCGATGAGCGGTCGTAGTGAAGGAGGGCTGAGGCCTATCGAATCCTACAGCTAACATTCTCACGAACTTTGCCAACACAGTTCACGCTGTCTGATGCAGGCGTGTTCAAGTGCTACAGTGAGTACCACCCCGCATGTTATCTACATTCTGTTGGAAGATGATAGCAAAGATACAGGCTCGGTCGAATCACATTCAAGATGGCGATGTCGTGCAGCTTAATGGAGACGCTAGCGAGGAGTTGCCTTCGAAAATGAATGGACAGACTTTTGAGCGTTAGAGCTTTGATCTTCGGACTGTGTATCAAGAACTGAGAGAGTTTCAGAGGTCCTGTTGTTTGAGTGTGTGATTCTACGTTCCGTTGTGAGGAAAGTAAAGTTGCTACGTTTTCCTCTACTACGCAAATTTGTCGTCTCTGTGATTGACTGTAGAACGACAGACGAGCACCAAGAGATTCAAAAGAATCCGTGTTATAGCCTAAAGTGCTAGCAACAACATACCTGCACGCCAATACATCGATAGATTGTGGCCGGCTGTATAGCACGTAACA
>JAWQFJ010001110.1:0-15258 GCA_034096865.1 Theodoxus fluviatilis | reverse complement strand
TTTTTCCTACCAAAATACATGTGACCTTGACCCAAGGTCAAGGTCATCCAAGGTCATGCAACACAAAGCTGTTAATTCAAGACATAGGAAGCACAATGGTGCTTATTGGCACTTTCTACCATGAGATATAGTCACTTTTAGTGGTTCACTACCCCATTTTGGTCACATTTCATAAGGGTCAAAGTGACCTTGACCTTGATGATATGTGACCAAATGTGTCTCATGATGAAAGTATAACATGTGCCCCACATAATTATTAAGTTTGAAACAGTTATCTTCCATAGTTCAGGGTCAAGGTCACTTCAAAATATGTATACAATCCAACTTTGAAGAGCTCCTGTGACCTTGACCTTGAAGCAAGGTCAACCAAACTGGTATCAAAAGATAGGGCTTGCTTTGACCTATATACCACTTGTAGCTAAGGTCGCCATTCTCAATAACGTGGGAGAAAATTGGGAAAATGTGAAAAATGACTGTTTTTGAGACCACATTTATGGCTCCTGTGACCTTGACCTTGAAGCAAGGTCAAGTCACTATGTACGTTTTTTGAGGCCTTGTCATCATACACCATCATGCCACATTTGGTGTTGATAGACTTAATAGTCTCCGAGAAAAATCCAACGTTTAAGTTTTTTACGGACGGACGGACGGACGCCCGCCCGGACGGACGGACGGACGGACGGACGGACGGACGGACGACACGGCTCAGTACATAGACTCACTTTTGCTTCGCATGTGAGTCAAAAAACTACTTAGTTTCTTCACCAGCTGGAACTCTTGTTCGCACATGTTGCAGGACCTGTTTGGGGAACGCTATTACGAGCGGCTCCAAGAGACAGTAAGTGCAACGGAAATGCATCAGGAGGAGTGAAGCCTCCATTTACTCAGACTGACCAAACAGGGACGTCTGACAGGACTCCGGCACAGCAGAGGGGAGGGCGCATGGCCACGCAGTAGTCTGGCCGCAGTCGGATCTGACGCAAAGACATGGAGGCAAACCGCGACACGCTTCGCCAAGTCGGCGTGTGAGGGATTCAAACTCCCTTGAAAGGGGAACTCACTCTTTCCCTGCTGTCCACAATGTCGGCAGTCCTACTGTACAATCAGTCGATCGCATTTGCCAATGAGAGGCATCAGCGTGGCGACTGGCGTGTGCGATGCCCATTCCACGCCAGCAACTCCTGCTGCTGCAAATCTTAGTCTCTACCGATGGATTACAGACGTCGCTTTCAAACTCAGTTCATTGCTCATAAGCGTAAGAGTTTGACTGGACCGAGATTTTCGTAATTTAGTAATAGATCGAGAAACCATTATATTATATCACGTGTTTAATGCCAAACAGACTCTCTCTCTCTCTCTCTCTCTCTCTCTCTCTCTCTCTCTCTCTCTCTCTCTCACTCTCACACACACACACACACACACACACACACACACACACACACACACACACACACACACACACACACACACACACCACTCGTATGTCGATTCACACACGGACAGACACACATTATCGGGAGGTCGGGAAGAGGTTATCCACACAACCACCTGTCGGTATTTCTCATCCCTGTACAAAGCCAGCATGTCTCTCTCCCTCCACAGACAGGGGCTGGAGGCAGCATCTCTCTCTCCCTCCACAGACAGGGGCTGGAGCCAGCATCTCTCTCTCCCTCTACAGACAGGGGCTGGAGGCAGCATCTCTCTCTCCCTCCACAGACAGGGGCTGGAGGCAGCATCTCTCTCTCCCTCCACAGACAGGGGCTGGAGGCAGCATCTCTCTCTCCCTCTACAGACAGGGGCTGGAGGCAGCATCTCTCTCTCCCTCTACAGACAGGGGCTGGAGGCAGCATTGCTCTCTCCCTCCACAGACAGGGGCTGGAGGCAGCATCTCTCTCTCCCTCCACAGACAGGGGCTGGAGGCAGCATCTCTCTCTCCCTCTACAGACAGGGGCTGGAGGCAGCATCTCTCTCTCCCTCTACAGACAGGGGCTGGAGCCAGCATCTCTCTCTCCCTCCACAGACAGGGGCTGGAGGCAGCATCTCTCTCTCCCTCCACAGACAGGGGCTGGAGCCAGCATTTCTCTCTCCCTCCACAGACAGGGGCTGGAGCCAGCATCTCTCTCTCCCTCTACAGACAGGGGCTGGAGGCAGCATCTCTCTCTCCCTCCACAGACAGGGGCTGGAGCCAGCATCTCTCTCTCCCTCTACAGACAGGGGCTGGAGGCAGCATCTCTCTCTCCCTCTACAGACAGGGGCTGGAGGCAGCATCTCTCTCTCCCTCCACAGACAGGGGCTGGAGGCAGCATCTCTCTCTCCCTCCACAGACAGGGGCTGGAGGCAGCAGGCGAGGGACGCTGCTTGCAGCTGGCGGTGGGCGAGATGAGCAATCTGCATGCACGCACAGCCCTCGCTCTGTCACAGACGCCCGACACTCACGCCTCCAAGAAGACGTGTCCGCCAGATTGCCTGGCACCCATGCGCAGCCACGTCCTGGGCAGACGCCAGATTTGGCCACCTCGTGTCCTGCCTCCCCACAGAGCGGACCTTGCCACTGAGCTGCGTGGGCATTGATAGAATGGATGGGATGGATGAGATGTTACGGCCCGTCAGCCCTTATAGGCTATATAAGCCCACTGATCACGAAAAATCACTACTGTTTTGGGGTATTGTTAGAGTGCCCCAGCAGAAGCGTGTGGAAAAACTGCAGGGATGCATGCATCTGCGAACGCGATGATGTTGCAATGCGCCATTTTTTATCTGGGCAAAGCTTCGTGTGCACATGTTGCCACAGACTGCGCACAGCTGAATTTTGAGATGTAGTATCAATGTTGGTGTATCATTGAAGTCGAAGGACCTCTTCACCCATTCCAGTAAACTAGAGATTTCGCCTACCGGCAAAAGTATCTCTAGCACCGTTGACATCACGTGATGGAAGGTTTTCGGCCAATTTATGCAAATGGAGGTCACACGAGAGGCTTGTGGGATAGCCGATGTGCTCCCTGACATACGCCGTTAAAGTAGTTCTAAGACTATTTCGCACAAAACTCTTAACTTACTCTTGTTGAGACCACAAACAAGCGTTTATTCGATACCATAAAATGTTTGTGTTGAAATGGAAACAAGTTTTGACATCTGAATGATTTCTGTAAAAAGTGGAGAGAGAAATAGTATCAGAACGAACTATTTTTGGCGAAAGGCTGTAATGCGAAAGGTCAAGCCTATTGCGCATTCATTGCGAACTGTGCCAGAGTCAATACTACTGACTCTGGTTTACAGAATGCTCTCCACCGTGCCATAGGACTTTTAGATTGGCACTTTCTCTTTAAAAACATTTCTGAATGTAATTATGTTGAGACTTTCCCGTTTCATGATCAGTCATTCAGCCGCAGCATATTCATACAAACGACACTAGCTCTATCCCTTAGCATTCATGAATATCCGCCTATTCGTATACAATTATCGTGAATTCACGGGATTGTCAAGGAGAGTATGTAGTTTTCATGACAAAGCAGACGATGCAGAGAAGATGGTACTCTGGACCAGGACGAAGGCGACCACGATGCACCGTGCACAGCAGTCCCGAATGACACGATCCATCATGCCGGAAGTCCTTTTTCCACAGCAGTCCCGAATGACACGATCCATCATGCCGGAAGTCCTTTTTCCACAGCAGTCCCGAATGACACGATCCATCATGCCGGAAGTCCTTTTTCCACAGCAGTCCCGACTGACACGATCCGTCATGCCGGAAGTCCTTTTTGCACAGCAGTCCCGACTGACACGATCCATCATGCCGGAAGTCCTTTTTCCACAGCAGTCCCGACTGACACGATCCGTCATGCCGGAAGTCCTTTTTCCACAGCAGTCCCGACTGACACGATCCATCATGCCGGAAGTCCTTTTTCCACAGCAGTCCCGACTAACACGATCCATCATGCCGGAAGTCCTTTTTCCACAGCAGTCCCGACTGACACGATCCATCATGCCGGAAGTCCTTTTTGCACAGCAGTCCCGACTGACACAATCCGCCATGCTGGAAGTCCTTTTTCCACAGCAGTCCCGACTAACACGATCCATCATGCCGGAAGTCCTTTTTCCACAGCAGTCCCGATTGACACAATCCGCCATGCTGGAAGTCCTTTTTCCACAGCAGTCCCGACTGACACGATCCATCATGCCGGAAGTCTTTTTTCCACAGCAATCCCGACTGACACGATCCATCATGCCGGAAGTCCTTTTTCCACAGCAGTCCCGACTGACACGATCCATCATGCCGGAAGTCTTTTTTCCACAGCAATCCCGACTGACACGATCCATCATGCCGGAAGTCCTTTTTCCACAGCAGTCCCGACTGACACGATCCGTCATGCTGGAAGTCCTTTTTCCTGTCCATGCACTGCGGAGGTGGGAGTGGAACCGTCCTCTGCCTGGCTGGTTGCATTGTACGAGGAGGGAGAGAGGGAGGGGGGCGGAGAGAGAGAGAGAGAGAGAGAGAGAGAGAGAGAGAGAGAGAGAGAGAGAGAGAGAGAGAAAATAGAAAGAGAAAAAGAGAGAAAGAGAGAAAAGAAAGAGAAAAGAGAGAAAGAGAGAAAAGAAAGAGAAAAGAGAAAAAGAGAGAAAGAGAGAAAAGAAAGAGAGAGAGTGAGAGAGAGAAAAAAAGTAAGAAAGAAAAGAATGAGAGAGAGAGAAAAAAGAGAGAGAGAGAGAGAGAGAGAGAGAGAGAAAAGAAAGAAAGAGAGAAAAGAAAGAAAGAGAGAGTGTGAGTGAGAGAGAGAAAGATATAAGAGAGAGAGTGAAAAGAGAGAAAGAGAGAAAAGAAAGAGAGACAGAGAAAGAGAGAAAGAGAGAGAGAGCGAGAGAGAGAGAGAGAGAGAGAGAGAGAGAGACAGAGACAGAGACAGAGAGAGAGAGAGTTTTGCGAGATTCAAGGAATGACTGAAGAGATGAAAGGGTGAACATTGGAGAGCGCCATGGAGGGAATGCTAGGACTGCCAACATGACAGTCATGAGAGCGAAGATGACGGAGCAGTTCTGCAGGCTGTGCCGGTCACAGCGCATGCGTTCCTCATCGCTGCCACTACCCCAGATGTGGCACGGCACTGCCACTCTATACGTACACGTATATATATCATGACGATGTTGCAAGATTACGTCACATACCAAACAATGGTCAAGGGGCAATCAGTTCATTCACATCAGTAGAGATTTCAAACGAGGCTTCAGAATTACATACTGGATGCGTTTTAAAAGTTATCTTACACAGAATAATGTCATTTATTAATTTACTGGTAGGAAATGATAAGCCTTTATATCACATTTTATTTGAATCGTAAGAATAATAGTCAGTTCATTACATTGTGAATATAAATATCTCAGTTTGTCTTGTTAATCACGCAACAGCAAACAACCAAGTTAACCATGGCGATTGTGCTCAAAACTGTTACTGAGAATGTATAAGTTTCCACAACACACAATGCAAGGCACATGGCCCATCAACGCAATTAATATCGAGGCAGTCAACAAAACACTGCATTCAAACAAGAGAGAGGCACACAAACCACAAACAGAAATTCGTAGCTACTCGACTCAAGAGTCCTATTATCCTGACTGACAAACTTTCTTGTGTTCCTGGGCAAAGCAGCTAAAATTACCAAATGTAAAATTTCCACAATATAAAAAATACAAATCCATGTAACATACGAATCGTTATCATCCTCAGTCAATACTGTGGTGAATTCCAGTGTCAACATTCTTGTGGTGCTGTAAATGGAATGTAACATTTTCAGATAAAGCCAACACAACATGTCAGATTGACAGTGTTTGTTAGCAGTGCAGTTAAGTTCCAAAGGCGTGTTCTACATCAGTCAACACTGGGGCTTCTCCAGTCTCGCCACCACACACCTCGTACAGGCCGCGAGAGTCATCCTGACAGATAGAACCCATACTGAGCGTTGCACCCCTACAGGGGCGGGTTTCAAAATGCGAAGATCTCGGTAGATCTACGTAGATCTCGCCGAATGGGCAGTTTCATTCTTTGCTTGCTATCGAGCCAATCGTAGACGAGCGTAGATTGAGCGAGGCAGCTTGAGAGGTGCCTAGCTTTTAAGATTCGAGACAAAAGTTCGTCGTGGATGCGTTGACCTGCATTCGATGTGTAAACTGTAGGAGGTTTCACGATCTATTACTGCATTCAACATACACCTTTGATAAATTAATGCTGTGCATGGCTTCTATTTTCTTTGGATGGGTTGCTAGTATCTCGAAATAGAGCGTTTTCTGAATGAACCGGCAACACGTCGGCCATTGAAATGTGGCCAGTTCACCTCTTGTCGTGACGTCTACGCATGCACATTACTTCGTCACGTTGGGCAGTTTCTTTTTTAGCTAGCTCTTACTGCGAAGCAAGATCTTGCGACCAAGATCGACCACCTATTTTGAAACCCGCCCCAGGCCAACAGGCCAGTGTGCATGAAACAGGGGAGGTAACTCCATGTAGCCCACGATGCACGGAGTTGACACCCGCCTTGGCAGAGAGGCGAGTGCGTCAGGTGCGAGGTGAGAAGAGTGCGTATTAGTCACGTGATTTGATGTCGTCACAAGGAAATCCCAAGAGGAGTGGGGTCAGCAGGGCTGCAGGCAGTCAGGGCTGGGGATCACTAATGAAATGCTCGACACAAAGACATCTTCTTTGCACCCGATGGAAGGTCGCCCCATCTCCAAAGCGTGCAAAGTACCGCCAGGTACCATTATAGAGATTGCATGCAATGGACTTTCACCAGAATCAACCTCCACAAAAGTCAGAAAAAAGGATTTCTGCAAGGCACCACGCTTCAAGTTGTTTTCGACAGGTTTGCAAGCATCTCTGAAAGGCCTGTTTACAAAACCCTGCACTTTCTTTTTTAAATACACAATCCCAGCGACTTTATTAGGCAAAAACGTTTGCAAGAATGCCTGAAAGGCCTGTCTACAACGTCCTGCACTTTCTTGATAAAATACGCAATCCCAGCGGGTTTATTAGGCAAAAAACAGATAGATATGAAGCAGCGACGTCAAATGACAACAGCGGCTTTCCAAGTGCAGCCAGAATAATGTGACACATGTCGAGCCTTTCAAAACGCCTGCAGCCCAGCGCCACCGAGCCCAGCCAAGGTGCAGTGTTAGACAGGGACAGAAGGAGGCGGGGCAGACCGGAAGGAGCGCGACCCGAACACACCTGCAGACACCTGAGCTGCTGGTTTATGTCAACCACCAGCGTCTGCAGCAGGTCTAGATCTAAAGGGCTAAACGCATGCACGGGCCCCGTGCTGGGGCTACTGGGCGGCGAGTCAGCCTCACTCTGCAACAGCGAGAGGTTAGGGGTTAAGGCTGCCCTGCACAGCCAGCCAAGTACGACCTACCATCTCTCTCTACACCAGCACCGTGCATGAATTAAGGCAGGTCCTCTTTGAGAATGCAGTATTGGTCATTTCGATGAAAATCAGGGTTATTCGTGAATCGATTACTACAGCCTACATCTGTAAAGGCAAGGCGATCTAGTTTGTAAAAAAAACTCTGGGCTTAGGAAGCGTTTAGTGTTTTGAGAAGGAACCAAATACTGCAGTGAGCTTTGTATATGCATACATACTGCACAAAAATATACAAGAGCATAAAACTGTCCACTTGTCATGCCAAAACACACTAACATTCGCACACACTCCTTCACTGCAGCATGCACTATCTCCAGCGTACATGAAGGCAGCGACGGAAATACAGAGGCATGCTTCACCTTCTGTCTGGCGATCATCTGCTCGATCTCCCGGATGTCGCCCACCGTGACCCGCTGCGACTTGAGCATGCGCTGTAGCAGCGTCAGCCAGTCCCGGATTTCCTGTACGCTGCGCTCCAGCTCGGGCCAGGGGGACGCCATGACACCGAGGGAGGAGGCTGGAGACACGGAGGCAACCACGGCACTTTGCTCCTCTTCTCGGACCACCTGCTGCTGCCGCTGTTGCTGCTCCTGCTGCTCTTGCTGTTGCATCAGCTGCTGCTGCTGCACGATTCTCACTTCCATTCTGTCTTGATGAGACTTCTGCTGGGTTTCTGCCTGCTGCGCCTTGGCTGCGGGGAAAAAGACGAGTGTCGCATTTATCATCAAATGTACTTTTTCTTTCAGACTTATGTCGAGGGTCTGAGCAGTGATGCCACCCATTTTGATCAATGAAACAATAAATCAATGACAGGCACACACAGGCGGACGTGCGCGCGCACGCACGTAAACACACACAGCGCGCGCGTGCACACACGTAAACACACACAGCGCGCGCGTGCACACACTTAAACACACACAGCGCGCGCGTGCACACACGTAAACACACACACGCGCGCGAGCACACACGTAATCACACACAGCGCGCGCGTGCACACACGTAAACACACAGCGCGCGCGTGCACACACGTAAACACACACAGCGCGCGCGTGCACACACGTAAACACACACAGCGCGCGCGTGCACACACGTGAACACACACAGCGCGCGCGTGCACACACGTAAACACACACAGCGCGCGCGTGCACACACGAAAAGAAAAGGAGGAACGGTGGGGGTAGGGGTGGCATTTCATGTTTTTTATCCTGAAGACTTCGCGTATTCTCCGTTCTCACGACTGTATCCCCTTTGTTGCCCTGAAACGTTTGTCTTGTAGGCAAGCTCTCAAGAACTGTACACAAGCTAAGTAATGTCAATTCGATTAGGGGATGGGGTAGGTGGGTAAGTGGAGGAAAGAGAGACAGACGGAGAGAGACAGAAGGACAGAGACAGACGAACGGACAGAGAGAGAGAGGGAGAGAGAGGGGGGGGAGAGAGGGGGGGGGGGAGCGAGGGGGGGAGGGGGGGAGAGGGGGAGAGAGAGAGAGAGAGAGAGAGAGAGAGAGAGAGAGAGAGAGAGGGAGGGAGAGAGAGAGAAACATAGATACAGACACATACACAGACGGGGGTGACCAAAATCACGCAAGTCTGAAGCAGTGAACACAGTGGGAGACAGACAAGACACACACACAGACACACACAGACACACACACACACACACACACACACACAGACAGACACACGCACAATCACACGCACACAATCACATTGACACATACGCATACACGTACACACAAAAGCACACACACACACACACAATCACACACACGCACCCACACTCACACACACACACACACACACACAGAGAGACACGGACACACACACACACAATCACACACACACACTCACACACGCACACACACGCACACAGACACACACACAGACACACACACACACACACACACACACACACACACAGAGAGACACGGACACACACACACACACACACACACACACACGCACACACACGCACACACACACACACAGACACACACACACACACACACACACACACACACACACACACACCTTGCGTCATGAGCTCCAACACCAGGGGCTCCGTACGGGGCCGCAGAGTCTCTGCCTGCTGCCGCAGCTGCGCCCAGGCGGTGTTGAGGGAGGCCAGCAGCGAGGCGAGGGGGGCGGGCAGCTCCGCGCCCTGCTTGCGGCACTGCTGGGACAGCGCCTGGAAGCTGCGGTTGACCTCCTCCACGCTGACCTGCTTGGCCGCGATGGCTTGCCGTGTGCTCTGGGGACAGGGTGGAGACAGGGTGGAGACAGGGTGGGGACAGGGTGGAGACAGGGTGGGGACAGGGTGGAGACAGGGTGGAGACAGGGTGGAGACAGGGTGGAGACAGGGTGGAGACATGCTCTCAGTCTTTGTCATCGATACAGAGGGCTACACATTGAACCCATATGAGAAATTTCAGTTGCCTTCTGGTCATATGACCAAATGAGCAAAACTCTCTCTCTCTCTCTCTCTCTCTCTCTCTCTCTCTCTCTCTCTCTCTCTCTCTCTCTCTCTCTCTCTCTCTCTCTCTCTTTTCTCAGTCGGGCTTTAAATCATTTCTGTAGACAGTTTCTGACATAGTCATGCAAAGCAGCCAAATAAATCATAACCTGTATCGATGTTCGTAATAATTGACACGCTTCACTCATTAAACCCATTCGTTTTTCAAAGATTGAGGACATATGGGCGGGGTCGAACTGGGATTTACTGCAGTCAGGACGAAACAGTAACCCCGAGACACACTACACAAAAGTGTAACCCCGAGACACACTACACAAAAGTGTAACCCCGAGACACACTACACAAAAGTGTAACCCCGTGACACACTACACAAAAGTGTAACCCCGAGACACACTACACAAAAGTGTAATAAAATACTCCACATGGGGAGATCTGTGACGACCTTGCTTTATTAAAAAGAAACAAAATCCCTGCGTAGCAACCACAACACAACATGGCACCGAGGAGATCATTGTGTTCTAGAAACTACTACACCTTGTGTGGTGTGTGTGGGTGGAGGATGGGTGTGGGGGTGGGATGGGTGTGGAGGTGGGATGGAGGTGTGTGTGTGTGTGTGGGGGGGGGGGGGGATGAAGTGACGGAGGATGCCCTACCTGGGGGTCCACAATGAGGGAGTCGTCTGCCCCTGGGTCCGAGGCCGAGGGCAGGGGGCCTGCCTGGGTCTGCAGCAGTTGTCTGGTCTCCAGTGCCCAGCGCAGCAGAGCCGCCGCCTCCTCCCTGACAGCCCTGACTCGGCGCAGCTCCGCCTCCACCTCGCCCAGCCTGACCGGCACCTCGCTCACCACCTGTAGGTAATCACAATACAGGTAATTAATATATATGTACATGTATTTAATACAACAACCTTGCCTGCACTCGCTCACCACCTGTAGGTATTCAAAATACAGGTAATTAATATATATGTACATGTATGTAATACAGCAACATTGCCTGTACTCGCTCACCACCTGTAGGTAATAAATATACAGGTAATTAATATATATGTACATGTATGTAATACAGCAACATTGTCTGTACTCGCTCACCACCTGTAGCTAATAAATATACAGGTAATTAATATATATGTACATGTATTTAATACAGCAAACTTGCCTGTACAGTTCTTCAATGTGTAGCCAGTGTTGACTGCTGGAAGAGTGGAGTGAAGTGCGTGAGTGCGGTGAGCGTCCGAGAGGGTCTGAGTGTGCGTGAGTGTGGTGAGCGTCCGAGAGGGTCTGAGTGTGCGTGAGTGCGGTGAGCGTCCGAGAGGGTCTGAGTATGCGTGAGTGTGGTGAGCGTCCGAGAGGGTCTGAGTGTGCGTGAGTGCGGTGAGTGTCGGAGAGGGTCTGAGTGTGCGTGAGTGTGGTGAGCGTCCGAGAGGGTCTGAGTGTGCGTGATTGAGGTGAGCGTCCGAGAGGGTCTGAGTGTGCATGAGTGTGGTGAGCGTCCGAGAGGGTCTGAGTGTGCGTGAGTGTGGTGAGCGTCCGAGAGGGTCTGAGTGTGCGTGAGTGTGGTGAGCGTCCGAGAGGGTCTGAGTGTGCGTGAGTGTGGTGAGCGTCCGAGAGGGTCTGAGTGTGCGTGAGTGTGGTGAGCGTCCGAGAGGGTCTGAGTGTGCGTGATTGAGGTGAGCGTCGGAGAGGGTCTGAGTGTGCGTGAGTGCGGTGAGCGTCGGAGAGGGTCTGAGTGTGCATGAATAACTGAGTGAATAATTGAATGGCGCATGACTCTTAGCAGGATAAACACACCAAAATATGTATGTGCGTGAGTGCGCTTGCTTGCTTATTCAACATTTTCTACAGAAGCAACGCCTTAGGAAAAGACGCAAATGATTCAAAACTAATATTGAAAAACAACCTGAAATTAAACACGGAAAAAGTGAAGCTGGGTAATGAAGCAAGGAGGAGCGGAATCGTGTGGTGTGGGGTACGGACCTTCTTCCATCGGGTGACGAGGTTGTTGAGGTCCTTCTGGATGTTCTCCCGGTCCTGGCTGGACAGCGCCTCGTCCTGCATCATACGGCTTCCCTGGCGGTGCACGGCGTTCAGGTTCTGCTGCTTGGGTGCCACGTCATCCTCCCTGTCCTGGAGCCAGACACGCAAGTGTCAGGGAAAAGCATCACCACGACCCTGCCACCTTGCACGAGTCGGCACAAGCACAGCGTGACACTGTCACAAAGACCTCCTCATGACAGCCGTGTCAGAACATCCATGATGAATCATGACATACGCATGAGGACGTCCGAGTCAGGGCAAGCGTGTTACGACACATGTGATATGGCAAGCGTGTTACGACACATGGGATGTGGCAAGCGTGTTACGACACATGGGACATGGCAAGCGTGTTACGACACATGGGACATGGCAAGCGTGTTACGACACATGGGACATGGCAAGCGTGTTACGACACATGGGATATGGCAAGCGTGTTACGACACATGGGATATGGCAAGCGTGTTACGACACATGGGACATGGCAAGCGCGTTACGACACATGGGATGTGGCAAGCGTGTTACGACACACGGGATATGGCAAGCGTGTTACGACACATGGGATATGGCAAGCGTGTTACGACACATGGGACATGGCAAGCGTGTTACGACACACGGGATATGGCAAGCGTGTTACGACACATGGGACATGGCAAGCGTGTTACGACACATGGGATATGGCAAGCGTGTTACGAGACACGGGATATGGCAAGCGTGTTACGACACATGGGATATGGCAAGCGTGTTACGACACATGGGATATGGCAAACGTGTTACGACAATTGGGATATGGCAAGCGTGTTACGACACACGGGATATGGCAAGCGTGTTACGACACACGGGATATAGCAAGCGTGTTACGAGACATGGGACATGGCAAGCGTGTTACGACACATGGGATGTGGCAAGCGTGTTACGACACACGGGATATGGCAAGCGTGTTACGACATATGGGACATGGCAAGCGTGTTACGACACATGGGATATGGCAAGCGTGTTACGACACATGGGACATGGCAAGCGTGTTACGACACATGGGATATGGCAAGCGTGTTACGAGACACGGGATATGGCAAGCGTGTTACGACACATGGGATATGGCAAGCGTGTTACGACACATGGGGATATGGCAAACGTGTTACGACAATTGGGATATGGCAAGCGTGTTACGACACACGGGATATGGCAAGCGTGTTACGACACACGGGATATAGCAAGCGTGTTACGAGACATGGGACATGGCAAGCGTGTTACGACACATGGGATGTGGCAAGCGTGTTACGACACACGGGATATGGCAAGCGTGTTACGACATATGGGACATGGCAAGCGTGTTACGACACATGGGATATGGCAAGCGTGTTACGACACATGGGATATGGCAAGCGTGTTACGACACATGGGATATGGCAAACGTGTTACGACAATTGGGATATGGCAAGCGTGTTACGACACACGGGATATGGCAAGCGTGTTACGACACACGGGATATAGCAAGCGTGTTACGAGACACGGGATATGGCAAGCGTGTTACGAGACATGGGACATGGCAAGCGTGTTACGACACATGGGATATGGCAAGCGTGTTACGACACACGGGATATGGCAAGCGTGTTACGACACATGGGATATGGCAAGCGTGTTACGACACACGGGATATAATAATCGTGTTACGAGACACGGGATATGGCAAGCGTGTTACGACACATGGGATATGGCAAGCGTGTTACGACACATGGGACATGGCAAGCGTGTTACGACACATGGGACATGGCAAGCGTGTCATTAATGACAAGTGTCAAGGTAACCACGAAATGACCATCGAGTCAAAACACGTGCTAAAACATAACTCACTCATTATGTATGTTACCCGACTATGTGCTACAAAACTTGTGATGAAATGCACGTTACAACACGCGTCACGTTATATCAGGCATGAAAGTATCAGAGCAAACCTGCCACAACGCACATGTCACAAGACGCGAGCTACAACAGTGAGGCAACACGCGTATTATGGCATGGCAGCCGTATCAAAATAAGTTGCTTGCCATGCTAACAACTAAAGAGTCTTGTTCTTAACCTATCAAACAAGACCTTGTGAACTACTTCTGTTCTGGTACCGTAGGACGTGACCAGATGCCTCCGATTCACTTCACTGTGGATCTGGCAGACTCGTCAGGCATCACTCTGGACACAAGGACACCCCGCCACCGACTGCTGGAGTGACTGGAGGATCACCTACCCTCGCAAAACTCCCACCAAGCCCAGAGCATCCCAGAAGTGCCAACAGAACAGCAGTGCTTTTCAAACATTGGACGAGACACGGGAAAAGGTCTTGGCGAAATGAGTACCTTCCGCACGACGTCTGCACAGACTTGCCTTGATTTTCTCCAGCAGGTCCTCCAGGTACTCCTCGTCAGGCCTGATGGAGGACGACAGGATGTTCTCCGTCTCGTCGATCCAGAAGAAGAGGTCGTCCATGTCGTCCGTGAACTCGCTGGTTTTGACGCTGCCGTCATTGGACCTGTGCAGACAGAGGCAAGCACACCTTTCAGGCTCGCGGGTCAATATATATATATATATACCAGTAAAATTAAAAACACTTTGAGGAAGGCGGCTGCCAAATATTTAGAAGAAAACAGATAAACTTGTTGCCTCTCCATTCTCCCTACAGTCTTATATGCATATACGACAGCACTGACACACATCCCACCTCACCCCCACCATTACCATTACTAACGCTATAACGACATACACTATTACCTCTGTTCTTCAAAACAGACAAACATGCACATAGTTTCCTATACGAAGAAACGCACAATACGATTAAGCACACCTGTGTGCACTATCACACACACACAATGGTTGATTTATGCTCATTCGTTCCACAGGATGAGAAGTCTCACCCAAGCTAACTAACTGAAGTAAATCGGGTTTTTCAGTCCTCTAGCTGCGCACGGGCTCAAAAGTTGCTTCTGTTCCTCCGCCTTTGATTGTTATTATCCAGACCGACTTACTGTTGGCTTCCGTTAAGTATTTTCGTGAATAATGCATCACGCTAATTTTAAACTGAGGTAATGTGCAATTAACTAAGTCGTAACTACCCCCCAAGACGTTGTGTTGTCAATAAAAGCCTGACAATTAGAATACAGCTTCAAAATCAATGGTCGCTAAAAAGCGCCATATCGGCATACTTCCTTAGATATCAAGGATAAAAACTTTGATCCCGGGAAGATTTGGCTCCGTCTCTAACTGCCGTTTTCTAGGTAACGCTATCGGCGGACAATTAATCTTAACAGGTTGTCTCTCTCTCTCTCTCTCTCTCTCTCTCTCTCTCTCTCTCTCTCTCTCTCTC
>JAWQFJ010001109.1:25000-39501 GCA_034096865.1 Theodoxus fluviatilis | reverse complement strand
GCGCATGTGTACATGTGTGTGTGTGTGTGTGTGTGTGTGCGAACGTATGTAAGAATTTGCATACGCGTGGGCACTCGCGAACATCTGAGCTATAATGTCTGACTGTGTGTGTATGTGTGTGTGTATGTGTGTGTATGTGTGCGTGCGTGCGTGTAGGTGTGTGTGTATGTGCGTGCGTGTGTTTGTGTGTGTGTTTGTGTGTGTTTGTGTGTGCGTGTGTGCGTGTATGTGTGCGTGTGCGGATGTGTGTATTTGTGTGTGTGTGTGTGTGTGTGTGTGTGTGTGCGTGCGTGTGTGTGTGTGCGCGCGCGGGTTAGTATGACTGCTTGCGAACTTGATTTAATGACTGCGTTTTTCTCTGTGTGCACGAAAATGTGCCTGCGTTATAGAGTGAAAGTTCGAATGTTCCTGCGTGCATGTGCCTGCGTGCATGTGCCTGCGTGCATGTGCCTGCGTGCATGTGCCTGTGCGTTCGTGTGCCTGCGCGTTCCCTAGCTAACTGAGAATCCTCCCAAACCTAATAAGCAATGTTTGGACTACTTTCTATGGCCATTAAAAGTAGTGGACCAAGCATGAGCAAACACATGTCGGTTTCAGGAAAAATAACTCTCGTAGGGCTTTCGAGAGCAAATTCTCAGTGTGCCGGTTAGAGTAATTTCCATGGATAAACCGAATAGACAAACGTCAGCCTCAACTGAATAGGCAATCCATAAGGATAAAAGCATTCGCTATTTACTCATGTCTTCTATACAAGTAGCAAATATGTCTGATTGAAACATCCGTTGCGATATTAGGTTTCCCGCAAGTTTATAGAAAAACAGTTTGTTTTTGCAACTTTTCAAGAGAATTGAACGTGATAAAAAAAGACAGGTCTTTGCCTGCTTTCTCCCTACTCTCGATCAGCTGAAAAGTTCTGGGCGCGAGACGTAGTGCAGAATGTATTCATAATACGAAGGTAAACAGAAATGATCCCCAGCATTTTCCTCCTCAAATGTCATCGAAGTTTTACCCAGATATTGAAGAATTTTTCGTGAGATTTCTTTTGAGTTAGTCTGTCTCCTTTGCATCACGAGGTTTGATGCAGACGCTTTATCGCCACATTGCCGTCTTCATTGTGTGAAATGTATCTTCAGGGTAAATGTGTGCGGTTCGAGCATCCATCAATGGGTGAAAATGTCGCAATATAAAAAGAGCACCTTTACCTTTACCTTTACCAACGCGCGTTGCCTTCAAACTCTGAATATGTCCAGATCAAATCAAAGTGTAATTGCTACTGGGTTACGGGTACTTGAATGACCAGAAGCCTGTTAATGCTATTACGGGGCTGTGTCTACTGACCTACCCATATAGGGGGACTGAGATGATGATGATGATGATGATGATGATGATGAAGAATAATTTCAACCCCGGTTGCCGCAGTGCAGCGCCCAGTAACTGGTTTTTACTCCTCGGTAGGAGAGGCAATGTGGGTGAAGCCCTTTGCCTAAGGATGCAACTCTAGTTTCTGTGCAGCTTCGAACACCGCACCCGTCAGCCGTAAGCGACTGCAGGTCGAACACTCTCACCGCCAGGCCACACAGCCCAAAAGACCGTAGCTCTTCATAAAACAACCAGAACAAGGTTCAGATCTTGGACTAATCACTTTAAAAAAGGCATGTGTAAAAACAATAGGATACAAGATAAACAAAAGGTGCAAATTTTCCGTATTGTCATAGGCTAGACGGTGGTTGATCCTGAAACGTAGAGCGTGACCTACTTGCATATGAATGACATGACTTTTCAACCGCCAAAACTTGTGATTGGACAATGCCCCGCAGAGATGACTTTTCCTCGCATACTCTTGTTATCTTAACTGTGATTAGCCGGCTGTAACGGTGAGCGTTTCGTAAAATCTCGGATCCACAAAGTGCTGTATTTGTTGCGTGTGATTGATTACACAAACATTTTTAGAGGAAAGTATCATTTGATCGGACAATAAGGTGAAAGAAAACTATGAAAACCCATATTTCGGGTGAATACGTCATGTCATTCATATGCAAGTAGGTCACGCTCTACGTTTCAGGACAAAACACCGTCTAGCCTATGACAGTTGCGCCTGTAATGAAATGTCATACAATACTCATTATGTGGCGGAGGGTCATACGTGCTAGAGAAGAAGTAAATTCAGATCTGTAAATGATAGACATGCCTCCATTCTCACCACCTTTATTCACAGTCTCGACTGTGATGAAAATTAATACAAAGAGTGCTGCGATTCAGTAAATACGTAGATAAGCAATCTGTTTACGAAACCAGCACTCAATAAATCATGTGTTTCCTTTAGTCCTGAGTTTGACACACGGTTAACTGTGCAATAAACCTTGATGCACGCTCGAGTCAGGATTAGGTCGAAGCACTCTCCAGGTATGGGAGATCACGACGGTGCTTGAGTGCGAGTGTCCTAATCGTCCGTTTGTGTGTTTGTCTTCACGTACCAATTAAACTCCTATAATCAGGAAATTTTGCGTAAAGCGGGTTGCAACCACGACACACATAAAAGATCACGCCAAGAAACCACTTTAAACTCTCCTACCCTAACTGTCTACAGTTTCTGTAAAACTCCTATGATAAGGAATTTTAGCGTAAAGTGGGTTGAAACAACGGTACACACTCAAGGTCACGCCAGGAAACCACTTTAAAATCTCCTGTCTTAACTTTCAACAGTTAGAAAGGTAAGAGGTGACGGTTTGGTTTTGTACAGCGACTCATCACCCATGTCTGGGTCTCAAACCGCTTGACACTTTACCCCCTGATCACTGGGCAGCTTGATGAAACCAGTTACCTCTCATGTTTCTCCGTTCCCTACAGATCCAAGCCCTGCCAGCCCACGTTCGACGCCGAGTCGCTGCGGGAGGACTCGCGCTACCTTGACAAGGGGGCCTGCAGTGCGAACACGGTCTTCGAGGGCGAGGGCGCCTCGCTCTACCCGAAGTCCATCCTGAAGAACAGCCAGACAACGCGCAGACGCGAAAGTTCGCCGTCCAGCGAGCTGGAGGCTGCGCGTGCGCGAGGGCGCCGTCGAACTCGGTTTGACCTCAGTTCCGTTGCTGACGTAGATATGACGTCAGCGAAGTCGAACATAACAAGCCGTCTCGTGGGAGGCGGTGGCGCAGGGGGAGGAGGACGAAAAGGACGTGAAACTGAGGATGCATTGAAAGTGTCTGGAAGGGCCATGGTAGGAAATGCAGGGGGAGGAGGAAGAGGAGAGAGTCCGATGTGAAAAAAGGGGAAATAGGGGAAGGGAAGAAGAAAGTGGGGGGGGAAAAAAAAGCGGGGGAGGTGGAAAGGAGAAAAAACGAGGTTGCTGAGGGCTACTGCAGATGCTGGGGGGCAATGACGTTGGTCCAAATCTTTGCAGAGCATTTATTTTTTTGCTTGCACCTTGACCTCTCAGGACATACCTGTTGCAGTGCATGCAGTCTCCACGATGCATGCGTATCTCTTGCCATTTGAATTATTCACGATGTTCACTGCTTGTGTATATATTGTACTCAAGTCAGGGGCCAAGAAGCCTTGCCTCTGTGCAAGTTTGTACTTTGTTCATCTTGGCTGCTTGTAGCCGAGTTAGAATTGCGTGGTCTGAATAACATGGGATCATTTTGACTTGTTCTCTCTCTCTCTCTTCATCTCTTTCTCTCTCTCTTTATCTCCCTCTCTCTTCATCTCTCTCTCTTCATCTATCTCTCATATCTTTCATCTCTCTCTCTCTCTCTCCCTCTCATCTCTCTCTCTTCATCTCTCTCTCATATCTCTTTCATCTCTCTCTCTCTTTCTCAGAGATTCGCTCATTGGCTTTCTTCTCTTCACTTGCCTTTCTCTGATATGTCTCTTATTTCTCCTTCCTCCAATTAATTGACAAAGGCACAGATGAAGGTGTTGAAACGTCTCTGCCAGGCAACATTTTTTGCGTTGCTGTGAATCGTTTCCGAAAGTCAAGATAAAGAGGAAGAGAGCTAAGCTGAATGGGATATTGGAAACGTTGGCTATTTTCGTAAAGGGCATATTTTTGAATGTTGATTGTGAAACAGTGAGGCATGCTGAATTGGCCTGCTGGCTGTGCATACTTTAAAAAAAAATTAACTGACAAAGAAAGCAAGCGAAATATTGTTTGTTGTTTCATCCTGTGAGCTGTACATACCTATTGTTATAAATGATATGGAATTGAATCCCGGACCGTTGATACCAATACTTGTTTGAAATCCCTCACCTTGTTTGATATCTACCTCCTGTACATACCCACTTCTCCTTGTGATTCAATATTCTGTCACATTGTGTTGATGTGTCTGCACTGTACACCCCGTACCAGTGCTTCCCATACACACAAACAGAGTATGTACATATGATTCCTTGTAAAGGATTTTTTTGTGAAGATGCTAATGATAATGACGCTAGTGACACCACGAGGCTTTGCGCGCCATCGCACGTAGTGATGACGTGGATGTAAACAACTCGTAAACAACATCAGTAGTCTGCCTTGCGAAAACTCGCTCACTGCTTCCGCTCGTCGTTGTTAACATTGTCGTCGTCGTCATCGTCGTCGTCGTTTGGTCTTCACTTGGAACCGCTCCTGCCGGTCCCTTGAATTTGCATGGCCTTCCTGCCTTACTTTATGGGTGAGGTCGTGATACCACTGGATGTTGTGGCTCAAGTCTACTAATGTATATTAATCGCGAGATCTATGTATACAAGACGTACCTTAACATCGTACGACTGTACCGTTTGTGATGCCTGCAACGGCCGGTAATAAACATATTGACCGGTAGATGTGCTGAACTTGTTCTTGTTTTTTACCTCTTCATTAGTAATATCCAATTTGGATTAAAGGAACTTCAGTGATTGGTACGTTGAATTCGTCGTGTCCGTGTATGGGCACAAACATGCATACGTGTGCGCAAGCGCTCACACACACATACGCATACATGCACGCACGCGTGTGCGCACACACGCACGCACGCACGCGCACATGCACGCGCACACACAAACTCACGCACACAAACGCACGCTCGCACGTAGGCACACACATTTCTTTCTTTGCATCAGCCTTATCAGGTCAAAGCAGTATCAATTTCTTAACCAGGGTGCTGTTTGCTGAGACAGTTCATTGCGTTACTGGGGAACCGACACAAATCAAACTGGATTAGAACACTATATAGAACTCCACCCCCCATTCGCCCCCACCCCTACCCCCGAAACAAATGTTAAGAAAATACCCACCTGCACACGAATCAAGAAGAATATATTCAGACAGACGCAATTCATTGGTCTTAAAAAAAAGAAACATGATGACAAATTAAGACAATTGAAAACTCTCTCTCTCTCTCTCTCTCTCTCTCTCTCTCTCTCTCTCTCTCTCTCTCTCTCTCTCTCTCTCTCTCTCTCTCTCTCTCTCTCTCTCTCTCTCTCTCTCTCTCTCTCTTTGACAGAAGTGGGTAGAGAGTCCCGGGCATTGTGTGGTACTCGTACAAAATAGCACCAGAAACCTTTCTGCATTTTCAGGGCCTGCTCCAGTAGTTCAGGTGTAGGGGCATCTTCAAACAGCCGAAAAGGCTACAGTACCTACCTGTACAGCAAACATTACAGAAAGGTAGTTCCGACAAGCTGGAAAAGACGGGTGTGAACTCGGTCATCTCTGCTGTTAAAAGACGTGTTTCCTACAGGAAAGCTTCAGGGCTTCCCTTGTAGTTTACAAGACATCCTCCAATGACAGTTCTCCCTTTGTTCAAGGATGACGGGATCCGTGCATGTCCCTATGGACGTCAACTGGCTCAGCAGGCCCAGTTTAAAGCGGCATGGTGGAGGACAGCTGGGTCACAGGAGCCCTACTGCCGTCACAGGGAACGCTGCTGGCAGTTTGAGAGAATAAAAATTATTCTGCCAGAATAGGCGGTGCTCTATAGCGCTTCCAAAGCAAAAAGAGTGAGCAGTTGTCTGTATACCTGTCAGACGTGCAACTTTTGAGTAAACACTATGCCCATACTTGAGTCCCTCCTGTGTGCCTTGTGCTGCTGAATGAATTTGGTTTGTAAAAAGTATGGAGAGAGAGAGAGAGAGAGAGAGAGAGAGAGAGAGAGAGAGAGAGAGAGAGAGAGAGAGAGAGAGAGAGAGAGTACTTTACCTTAGTTTACTGTAGTTGGTGTCACCAGAGGCATTGGGACAAAATCAGGTCATTAATGCAAAACGTCAGCAAGGAGTTAGAAAGATTCAAACGACAAAAAGAAAGAAGGAAGAGATGGGGAAGGGAGATGGAAGAGAGAAAAAACCTTGTCAGAAGTGGGATTTGAACCCACGCCTGGAGAACCAGACTGCGACCTGAACGCAGCGCCTTAGACCGCTCGGCCATCCTGACATCTGTCTTAGGGATCCTGAAATAAGAAGATTATTAATACCCTGTTAAATTGAGCACTGAAAAAAATGTCTTGTCTCTGATCTTCTTCAGGACAAAGATTTACCATGGATCTATAATTAGATGGATGCACGTCTTGAGGTCACGGGCTCTTTCAGCCAATTACAGAGTTCTGCGAGAGGTCAAATCTCCACTGTGTTTAACGAGCACTTCCGGCACTAGCAGCAATGGATTCCGTCATGGATCTGATTCTCACGCAGCTTATTGTGAGTAAAATTACATTTATTTTAAAGGTTTCTATTGAGTTACAGCTGTGATTTTTGTGTCTTTATCAAGTTTTTCATTAAGTAGGAAGCCCTGCCACAACATTTTAACCGATTTGTTGCGGTTGTTTTATGGACGCCACGTGGACACGTGTAGACTCTAAGACTGTAGTGCCTAGAGCCGTAGTGGCACAGGTCTCCGGAGTTAACAAGAAAGGGGACTGTAAATTTTCAAGTTAAACACGTTTTTGTTAATGTATTGATTGTACTAGTTTTCTTCTTTGTCATTTGTGACTCTCCGTCGCTAAATGAGTCCGTTGCGTAGTCGAGTCATTTTGCGCAAACCGCCCACAAACTAGGTGGGCGTTGTACCACGGATCTATTTATAATTAATTTATAGATCCGTGGTTGTACATCTTGCAGTGGTCGATTTCGAGATTTTGTGGGGTTTTTTTTTCCTTCTCTAGTCCCTTCTTCATTGTATGAGTAAGTTTCGTGTTTGAAATCAAACATGTAAGTGTATCCTTTATGAAGTTTTTTTGAGTGGGGCGGTAAATCATTTACAAGAAAACGTCCGCGAACCGATCGTCAACATAGCGGTAGTACTAATGACCGCAATATACCGCAATATACCGCAATATACCGCAATATACCGCAATATACCGCAATACCCCCAAATACACTCTCAGAAAAGAAAAAAAATCAACAGATCGATGCTAAAGACGTACTTTTGATATTGCGCGATCATGCCGAGAAGAAAACAACGTTCGGAGAAGTTTAGTTTTCTGAGAGTGTATTTGGGGGTATTGCGGTATATTGCGGTATATTGCGGTATATTGCGGTATATTGCGGTATATTGCGGTCATTAGTAGTACCCAGTAGGTACTACTAATGACCGCAATACACCGCAATACACCGCAATATACCGCAATACCCCCAAATACACTCTCAGAAAAGAAAAAAACATCAACAGATCGATGCTAAAAACGTGCTTTTGATATTGCGCGATCATGCCGAGAAGAAAACAACGTTCGGAGAAGTTTAGACACAGTAGATCACGTAGACGCCTTGCAAAACAGGCTGCATGTAGGCCTATTCGACAGCAGCGTGATCTACTGTGTCTAAACTTCTCCGAACGTTGTTTTCTTCTCGGCATGATCGCGCAATATCAAAAGTACGTCTTTAGCATCGATCTGTTGATGTTTTTTTCTTTTCTGAGAGTGTATTTGGGGGTATTGCGGTATATTGCGGTATATTGCGGTCATTAGTACTACCCTCAACATAATGCATTTTATCAAAGTTTCGTAGCCACCACTACAACAGATCGACGGGTAAATACCCTAGGCTGCCAACCAAAGCCATAAACCACTGCTTCATCTCTGTGGCAAATTGCATGATTCTAGAATAAGGAAAAAAAGAGGGAATAATCAAAATGTTCAAAATGCAACGAGTGACTCATTTTGTGATGGATGGTCACATTTATGTCTCTCATGTGAGTTACATTTAAAGGGATATTTTATTTTAGGAGTTGTGTTGATTGTATGCCTACTAGTACTACTGTACATCGCCTTCATCGATCTGACCAAGGCATTTGACCTGGTCAGCAGAAAAGGTCTATTCACACTGCTGCAGAAGATCGGATGTCCCCCAAAGCTCCTGAAAATGGTCATGTCCTTCCATGAGGGCACGTTCGGTACCGTCCAGTACGACGGCTCAACCTCAGACCCCTTTCCAATCAGAAGCGGCGTGAAACAGGGCTGTGTGCTTGCCCCTACCCTCTTCGGCATCTTCTTCTCATTGCTACTGTCCTACGCCTTCAGACAGTCTGAGGATGGTGTGTACATCCATACCAGAAGTGATGGAGGCCTCTTCAACCTAGCCCGCCTCCGTGCAAAGACCAAAGTGCAAAGGGTCCTGATCAGAGAGCTGTTGTTTGCTGATGATGCTGCCCTGACTGCGCACACAGAGGAGGCGCTGCAGCGTCTCATCAACTGCTTTGCCCAGGCATGCAAAGAATTCGCTCTGACCATCAACATCAAGAAGACCGAAGTCATGGGTCAGGATGTCAGTACCGCTCCCAGCATCTCCATCGGCGATCACACCCTTATGGTGGTGGAGGAGTTTACATACCTGGGCTCCACCATCTCAAGCAACTTGTCTCTGGACGCCGAACTAAACAAGCGCATTGGCAAAGCCGCAACATCACTGGCCCGCCTCGGAAAGCGTGTCTGGGACAACTCCATGCTGACAACAAACACCAAGATGAAAGTCTACCAGGCCTGTGTTCTCAGCACGCTCCTTTACGGAAGCGAAGCGTGGACCCTGTATTCCCGCCAAGAACGCCGGCTCAACACCTTTCACATGCGTTGCCTCAGAAGGATCCTGGGCATCAGCTGGCAAGACCGCATCCCCAACAAGGACATACTGGCGCTAAGCAGGTATTCCCAGCATGTTCGCCATGCTCAGCCAGAGACGACTTAGATGGCTGGGCCACGTCAGGAGGATGGACCACGGCCGAATACCCAAAGATGTGCTGTACTGCGAGCTCGCCACGGGATCCAGACCTGCAGGAAGACCTCTCCTCCGCTACAAGGACGTTTGTAAACGTGACATGACGGCGGGAGGCATCAACCCAGCAGACTGGGAAACGGTGGCCGCTGACCGCAACAGCTGGAGACACGCCGTCAAGACTGGCATCCAGGCCAGCGAGAGGAGGAGACGGGAGCAGTGGGAGGAGAGGAGAGAACGCAGACGACAGAGAATAGCGTCGGCATCTACAGTGCCACGCCAAGACTTCACTTGCGACAAGTGCAACAGAGCATGCGGCTCAAGGATCGGGCTCTACAGCCACAGAGCACGCTGCCGCTCAACCCCGGACTGACCAAACCTGGCGCACACTCCATAGTCTCACGAGACTGACGGATGCCAACAANNGTACACACACACATACACACAGAGTGAGAGAGAGAGAGAGATATAGAGAGAGAGAGAGAGAGAGAGAAACACACACACAGACACACACACATACTCACACACATACACACACACACACACGCACACACACACACACACACCCACACACACACACACATATATATATACCGATTATGATACAAGCACGCACACGCACACACACACACACCATACACACGCACTGACACACATATTGACACACGCATACACATAAACACGCGCAGACATTATCATAGATTGACAGGCAGATAGACAGCCACACAGACAGACAGGCAGGCAGTGTGGCAAACATGGAAACGACAGACAAATAGACAGACACGCAGACAGACATACAGACTCGTAGACAGACACACAGACATACGGATAAACAGACAGACACACACATTGTGGCTCACACACACACACACACACACACACACACACACACACACACACACACACACACACACACACAAACAGACAGATGGACATGCTTTGCTGCCACCCAAAATGTGTCATGTTACAGTAAGGTGTCATGTCAGTTTTCTGTACAATATGACCCTATGCGAATGTGACGGGCTTGGATTTGTCTTTGCGTGTTTTTCTGTAACCCATGTCTCTAGTGCTGAGACGATGGATGTGCGTACTCCACGGACAAAGCCGCCGACTGCCTCTGTGGCCCGCAGAGGTCATCGTGGTCAGGATAGGAGAAGGTTGCACAGACACTGGGAGCTACCAGTCTGCCCCAAAGTAGAAGGTAACAACGAAAGTACCCTCTCGCCATAAATTCAGCTCTTGAAATGTACGGGAGAGTAATGGCTTTTTCCTGCAGAGAATGAAAATAAAAAGTTGACATTTATGTGTTTGTATCATTTTAATATAAAGAAATATACGCCTTATATTCTGGTGTCCACAAACGAGAGCTCTATCTTGCAGGTGTGCCAAAGTGAGACGGTTCGAAGGTCAACAAGACCGCAGTAAGCTTCCGTCACAAACGAGGTGCCCAATTTCGGCTTGCACTTTCCTTTCAACTTTGTGATCTGCATTGAGACTCCACATACCTGCTTTGGTCCCAGAACCCTATGACAGACGTGGCCGGCAGTTAAATGAATATATTCCTCGTTATAGGAGGTTTTGTTGTTATTGTTGTTGCTGTAGTTGTCATCCTTGCATGAACAAAACCAAAACCTTGTAATTGCAATAGTTTGGTGAAAGGTAACGTTTAGCAACTACATAAATCCTCTTGTTGAAAAAACGTTTTCTAACTTGTATATTCATCCGTATGTTGTTAGGGTTTCACGAAAACAAAATGTAGATTTTGGTTTGAATAGAATATCTCTCAAAGAAACACCACTTTAAAAACCGTCCGAGACCCAGAACGTTCACCTGTGTGATCGATGTTGAGATAACGGAGACAAAGTGTCATCACATTCTCCTCCGCCGCGTCTGTACAAACAGACTGCCCACGTAGTACTGGCATGCCACCAGGAGAAACCAGACACCTCAAGTCGATCATTTAAAGGTCTCCTTCTACCGTCCATTCCTTTCTGGCAGACGTCTGGTTACACATTCGGGCGCAGGGAAACAAAAAGAAAACCCCCCTCAAAAAACCCAAAATGTGCCTGGCGGCCATTGACCTCCCCTCCTGGCAGCTGCGAAAAGGCGGACGTGTAACTGAACGTTGCATTTCTGGACATTTCGGTCCGAGATCATCCGCCATGAGCCCTTCCCACGGGCTGGCCTCTCCTCCAATGTGGTAGTGTCTGGTCGATGCCCTTCCTTGGAGCGTGGCACACATCCTTTCAACACCGCTATCTTAGTCGTCTGATCAATGTCGGCCAGGAGCTTACGTCAGCCTTTAGTGAAATGGCGACCACTTTCCCTGATGGTCACCCTTGCTTAATGAAAGTGTGTGTCGGGTATTTTGTTTGGCATCTTAGCACCTTCTACGACCTACTTTTTCCTGGTCAACCATTCATCCCTAATCCATCTATTTGTCTCCAACACCCCCATACGATTCTACTAACCGCCCCTCCCTCCTTCCTTCTCTCAATCTTCTCCTCCGTTGCTCCGACAAATCTCTCAGTCAGTGAGACAGACACAACACGATGGGTATATAGATGTCTACCTGCAACGAATGACGTCAGGTCCCTATCTCGTTTTGGAATAAATTCATATGTTTACTGGCATTTTTCACAGGTCAACAACCCATCGTTCTCACACACACACACACACACACACACACACACACACACACACACACACACACACACACACACTAACATTCACGCAAGCGTAGAATTTGTAGAAAGTGCTGATGTGCACAGAAAGTGCTAGTGAGGGTAACGACCGCTGTAGCTGTGTCGGCAAACTAGTACATTCCCGCATCTCTTCTCTCCCCCTCTCTGTCCTCTCTCCTCCACGCGTCACTCCCCCCCCCCTCCCCTTCCGACCCCCAATTTTATCCCCCACCCCTCTACCCAAAAGCTCAATTCAGGCGGACCGAGGATAGTGCGAGAGACCGATTAAACCATTGTTTTCCGAACATGACTTTTCGAAAGGCCATTCCTCCTCTCAAACTCCTTGTCCCTCTGTGGAGAAGCCCGTGGATACTGTTGACGCACGAAATAGGGCAATCGTCAGCGGCAGTCTTCCTTCTCGTTCTTGGGGAAGCCGACCAAGCGCCGCTTCAAGGTGGAGACGGTTTTCGTGAAGAAAGGGCGGAGGCTGTGGAGAGCGAGGGAGCCTTTCATAAGGGCATGGGTGGAGAAGGCGTGACAAGGGGATGATCAGGGACTGGTCACAGCAGTGATGCAGCACGGCTATTCCCCTGCCTCTCTCGTCAGACAAGGCGACAGCAGCCCTTGTCTGGAGTGGCTTCGGATGCGTGGATGTCATGGAAAGGACATGGAGGGTCCTAGGTGAAAGATTGCTTCCTCAGCAGAAATCCAACGCGCATTCAAGGGATGGCTGAAGTCTGAGTGACGTCACGTCCAGATCGGTTCTCATTAAACATGTTCTTGCTTTAAGATCCGAACCAAAGGTCCACTCAGTTCTAGAGAGCGCTTAAGTTTCTCACCAGACCTGCGCTAATTGAAATCAGATTGGCCTTCTGTTTCATGGCGTATGGTCACTACCGTATGACTTTCACAGATGCCAACTTGGTTCCCAGTCTATGATCATACCTTTCTAGACAAGCGTAGTCCGCGGACTTCTCAGCCTCAAGTTGGAAACGGTCTGACAAACCGTCAAATAAGAGATGCACCAAAGGCATAATTATTGTATGAGCAAATATCGTATTTGTCAAAACTTCCCTGTGCCACTTGGGAAATCAAATATCTAACATTCAGCGAGGGAAATCAAGGACGATCGGACCGACGCTTGTTGTTTTGTCTGTACCTCTGCAGGATCACAGTCCCCACGTGTAAACAACACTGCTCTAAGTACGAGCAGACTTTGTTACAGGGTGGCTAACATAAACATGGCCTTGGGGTTTATTCCAGTTCCTGGCATGGCCGAGGATTCGCTCGCATAGCATGTGCCGATCCTGACCACGTGCAATCATCAAGGCTAGCGTCGGGTGGGTCTGCAAAGAAGTTGAACTTGGGAAAGAAAAATGTTTATGAGAATCCTCGGCTGTGCTGGCATGCTTCCCTCGGCAACGCTTCTTGCGTCGTTGGAACGGCAGTGGCACGAGGCAGTCTGCCTCATCTGTCATGGATGCTGATTTTATATTAACTTGCACACGCAGGAATCGCGTTTGAATTGATGGCTGTTCCTTCGTGAAATTACTCCATAAAACACCCGCGAAGAAGATAGAAAGGAATGCATGTACTAGCCAGTGGCACATGCTGCTAAATGGAAAGGTTCATCACTTCCAGCCTGTCATCGTGGGACAACGCTACACAGTTCTGGAGATGTGTTTCGTTCGGGAAACTGAAAGCTCACAGCGCCAAAAACAACGCCTAATGGTCGTTGAGATGGCGTAAAAGTACACAGACTAAAACAGACAAACGTACATAGAAAGATATGGATAACAGTACACAGTAGAATACAGACAAAAGTACATAGAGGAATACAGACAAAATTACATATAATAATACGTACAAAGATACACGGAAGAATATGGACAAAAATACATAAAGGAATACGGACAAAAGTATATACATGTAGAAGAATATGGAAAAAGATACACAGAAGAATATGGACCATAATATATAGAAGAATACGGACAAAGATAAATAGAAGAATATGGAAAGAAATACTTCGAATACAAAAGTACACAGATGAATGCATACAAAAATACACAGACGAAAATAGACAAATGCATTAAAAAAACACAGATAAAAGTACACAGAAGAATACAGGCAAAAATACATAGAAGAATACAGACAAAAGTACACAGGAGAATACAGGAAAAAAGTGCATAAAAGAATGAAACAAAAGTATATAGAAAAATACAGACAAAAGTACATGGAAGAATACAGAAAAAAATAGAAACATAGGAAAAACAGAAGATTACAGACAACAGTACTTAGAAGAATTCAAAGCTACATAGAATAAAATAGACAAAACTACATAGAAGAAATTGTACAAAAGTATATAGAAATACGTAGGAGAATACAAACAGAAATACATAAAAGAATACAAAGAAAAAATTAAATTAAAGAGTAGAAAAAATATTAAGAGGAAGACGACGAAGACGACGACGACGACGACGAAAACGACGACGACGACGACGACGACGACGACGACGAAGAATAAGAATAAGAATAAGAATAAGAAGAAGAAGAAGAAGAAGAAGAAGAAGAAGAAGAAGAAGAAGAAGAAGAAGAAGAAGAAGAAGAAGAAGAAGAAGAAGAAGAAGAAGAAGAAGAAGAAGAAGAAGAAGAAGAAGAAGAAGA
>JAWQFJ010001109.1:17500-20000 GCA_034096865.1 Theodoxus fluviatilis | reverse complement strand
AGAAGCAGCAAAATTATCGAGCCGTATATTCAGTCTCTCTGTCTCCATTGCGTCTATGATGATTTGATCAAAAAGTATGTATATTGTGTGTAATTTTCGTAGTGGCTAGATGTCAATTTTCGTTGAAAATAGTGTAAATAGTGAAACATGCAGGTGAAGCCACTCGATGCCCCCTCATCAGCTGGAACCCATGGCTGCTGGTCTTCCGGGGCCTGCTCCAGTAGCTCAGCCAGGGACCTGCTCCAGTAGCTCAGGAGGGGCCTGCTCCAGTAGCTCAGCCAGGGGCCTGCTCCAGCAGCTCAGCCAGGGCCTGTTGTAGTAGCTCAGCCAGGGGCCTGCTCCAGTAGCTCAGCCAGGGACCTGCTCCAGTAGCTCAGGAGGGGCCTGCTCCAGTAGCTCTGCCAGGGGCCTGCTCCAGTAGCTCAGCCAGGGCCTGTTGTAGTAGCTCAGCCAGGGGCCTGCTCCAGTAGCTCAGCCAGGGACCTGCTCCAGTAGGTCAGCCAGGGGCCTGCTCCAGTAGCTCAGCCAGGGGCCTGCTCCAGTAGCTCAGCCAGGGCCTGCTCCAGTAGCTCAGCCAGGGCCTGCTCCAGTAGCTCAGCCAGGGGCCTGCTCCAGTAGCTCAGCCAGGGCCTGCTCCAGTAGCTCAGCCAGGGCCTGCTCCAGTAGCTCAGCCAGGGCCTGCTCCAGTAGCTCAGCCAGGGGCCTGCTCCAGTAGCTCATCCAGGGGCCTGCTCCAGTAGCTCAGCCAGGGGCCTGCTCCAGTAGCTCAGCCAGGGGCCTGCTCCAGTAGCTCAGCCAGGGGCCTGCTCCAGTAGCTCAGCCAGGGGCCTGCTCCAGTAGCTCAGCCAGGGCCTGCTCTAGTAGCTCAGCCAGGGCCTGCTCCAGTAGCTCAGCCAGGGGCCTGCTCCAGTAGCTCAGCCAGGGCCTGCTCCAGTAGCTCAGCCAGGGGCCTGCTCCAGTAGCTCAGCCAGGGGCCTGCTCCAGTAGCTCAGCCAGGGGCCTGCTCCAGTAGCTCAGCCAGGGGCCTGCTCCAGTAGCTCAGCCAGGGGCCTGCTCCAGTAGCTCAGCCAGGGCCTGCTCCAGTAGCTCAGCCAGGGCCTGCTCCAGTAGCTCAGCCAGGGGCCTGCTCCAGTAGCTCAGCCAGGGGCCTGCTCCAGTAGCTCAGCCAGGGGCCTGCTCCAGTAGCTCAGCCAGGGGCTGCTCCAGTAGCTCAGCCAGGGGTCTGCTCAGTAGCTCAGCCAGGGGCCTGCTCCAGTAGCTCAGCCAGGGGCCTGCTCCAGTAGCTCAGCCAGGGGTCTGCTCCAGTAGTTCAGCTAGGGGCCTGCTCCAGTAGCTCAGCCAGCGGCAGCCCCACGCAGCCAAAGATGCTTACCCCCCGTAAGATCATTGAGATCCAACCATGCGTTGAAACTACCCAGGACTATCGAACCCAGTCAATGCACAACAACGGGCTGGTGGCCAAACCATGTATCCAACCTCGCAGGACCATCGCTGTACTTACCCAGTAATCCATACAAAGTATATCATCACAATGCCCACACTCCTCACTTCTTCTGACCGGAAGTATACGATAGAGAGTAATGATACGATACCAGCGTGGTTCACACGATCCGTCACATCCGTTTGCATTAGTGCAAGAGGACATGTTGCCTATAGGCGTTTACTGAAGGGAACTTTACTTTAAAAAAAACTCTCATTCAAAATCGGTATAAAAAGCATCAGTATTAGAAAATACTCAAACATGGTTTGAACGAACGAACCGCATGCCACTGGAAAGCATACAAGCAACACGCAGGGACTGACTTCCCGTGGAACTTACATAAGTATTTTAGGCTTTGGAGCCAATCAAAATCAAATGGCGCGTTTGTTAGCGAACGCTCGCCTCGGGGGCTAGTCGAGGGAGAGCGAGACCCACCTACGGCGAATGAGCGAGAAACGTAGGCAACGCCTAGCCCTCGAGATCCTACGCATAACAAACGCGCCCAAAGCCATACAACAACGCGGATTCACTCTCCCTACCTCACCCCTCTGTCGTAAAAACCTCGTCCGCCTGTACCAGACAGAGGGATAAACTGCCTCTCGCCAGGGAAGTACATGGGTGTTCAAAGAATAAGTATGAGCCGAATCACGAAATGAATCTATGCAGGAAAGGTTACTGACGAGATATATGAAAGGCGTGTGACGGAGAAGAAAATGACAATTTAGGATATAATAAATTACAAACGGTCTTTATTCGCACAGAATTGGATATACATGTATATAGAAACCACCGAAGCAAGGTCACATTGATGTTGGTTACGATGTCGACGACGAAAACCCACGACAATGGGGAAGACGACGTTGACTACAATAATAAAGACACAGAAGACACCGAGACGACGACGATGGCGATGACGACGATGACGACGACGATGACGACAACGACGACGACGACGAGGAGGAGGAGGAGGAGGAGGAGGAGGCCGACGACGACGAGGAGGAGGAGGACACCGACGACGAC
>JAWQFJ010001109.1:0-10000 GCA_034096865.1 Theodoxus fluviatilis | reverse complement strand
TGCATCGTGTCCAACACAAGTAAAAGTATTTTTGTTCAGATGGAAATGTATAAGTACTACTTCAGTCAAGAAGTCATATTTTCAAATGATACCAGTGCTTTTAATGTATGCTTCTATTAAGTCCTCATTCATTTCCTAAGTTGGTTAATGTGGGTGTGGATTCTCTTGCTAGATGGTACATTTTCCCTGTTGGAGATTGCCTGCAATGAGGGCAGAGTTTACCGGTAATATTTGTCGCTGTGGATTTATGGAAAACATGAACTGATATCTGTAACACAGCAGCACAACATTGCTAAATTGAACTCCATGTTGGCTAGTTATAGTATATTATGAAGTGTATATTATATGGTTTACTTCACTGCATAACTAAGCAAGTTTTCCTCATAATGAATGAACTTGAAAGAATGAAGGTACGATTGAAAAGTTATGTTTGGTTCAGGCATCATTCATCAATCTGTGAGCGTGTGTGCGTGTGTGGTGTGGTGTGTGTGTGTGTGTGTGTGTGTGTGTGTGTGTGTTAGAGAGAGAGAGAGAGAGAGAGAGAGAAAGAGATATGGAGAGAGAGCGAAAGAGAGAGAGAGAGACAGTCAGAGACAGAGACAGTCAGAGACAGAGTCAGAGAGACAGAAAAAGGGGGAGATATATTTCTTAGTTCAACAAATTTACCAGCAACAATCATTCATTTGGAAGACCATCTTTTTAAAAATCTCAACCGTCAAACCTGTGTTTTTACAAACTCGTTTGTAAAAAATCTCTCTCCTCTCTCTCTCTCTCTCTCTCTCTCTCAAGCGTAATTGATTACTGCTTGATGTGCTTAGACGGTTTTTGTAGTGATGTTTCATTCAAAGAAGGTAGTCAAAATCATTCTGATCATATGTCAATTGAGATAACATTAGGAAAAATGCCAGATAAACATAAACATGTCTCAACAAAAAACATTTACAAGAACTATCTGAGACGATTTTTAAAAAGTCAGAGAAGTGGTCGGCAACCTGAATTCCCCAAAATTTTCGCCTGAGCATAAAAAACCCTGTGATATGACAGATACTAACATAGCTTCAGCAATAAAAAAGTTACTCAAGAATTGTTGTCTTGCGCAGGGTGCATGCATCGCACTATAAGTCAAATCCCTCTAAAATCCGAGATGGTGCCAAATGGTACGACCTGGACTGTAAACAAGTGAAAATAATTACCAACAGAGCGCTAAACTTGTAGAGGTGTACAATGTGTAAAACAGATAGAGATGCGTACATCCAACTTAGAAATCAATGCAAAACAATCACGCGAGAAAAAAAACACGAATTTCAGATAAAAACAAGCTAGTCCCTGACTGAAGACCAGAAAAAATTTCATTCCTTCTGGTCCAAGATCCGACAGCTGACATTTCAAAAGGTACAAGCACCAGCTATTGAACTTGAAACGTGGAAAAACTACTTCCAGAATGTGTTAGGAGAAGATAGGTGTCCTGCGGTGGCGGCCTCCTCTATAGTTAACCAAACCCGAGAAGTAACCATTGAGGAGCTCGACGCTACAGTAATGATGGAGTTAATTAAGCTTGCAATAAAAGATTTTGGTAACAAGAAATCTCCTGGGCTGGATTAAATATATGGAGACTACCTTAAAGTCGCTTGTAATCAGATCCTGCCTTTCCTTTACAAGTTATTCAACACTATGTTTAAAAAACGGTATGTTTCCCAAAACTGGACTAAAGCCATGATTATTCCAATTTATAATGCAGGAGATAAACAGGACAATCAACACTATAGAGGTATAACCTTACTTAACACAATGAGTAAACTGTTCTCTTCCTTCTTAACTAGACGCCTTCAAGATTGGGATGAAGAATATACAAAAGTTGGCACAGAACAAGCAGGGTTTCGAAGAGACCACTCCACAATAGATCACATATTTACTCTTTATTCAATAGCAGTGAAACATGTCTATGGTGGTGGCGGAGGAAAGTTTTATACTGCTTTCGTGGACTACAAGAAAGCTTTTGATTCTGTAGATCATACATGCCTATGGCAAATCCTCGACAAAATAGGGGTCTCAGCTAAATTTATTAATATGATCAAATCAATGTACTGCAATATAAAGGAAAGTGTAAGATGGGATTCGGCAATGTCGGAACTCTTTGAATGCCCGGTTGGCGTAAAACAAGGGGCAACCGAGTGCGCGATATTTTTCCTATATATTTCACACGGAAAACATGGGATAAAGATGCTAACCTGAACGACAGAGATATAATTTCCTCGTGTTTGCTGATGACATAGTACTCCTATTCACCACTCCAACAGGGCTACAGTGCCAGATTAATAACCTATATGGAATATTCAAGCATTTGATCTAACCGTTAACATTGGCAAACCAAAGTAATGGTTTTTCGACGTGAGGGATATTTTGGGCAAAATGTGGGTTATGGAGTCTAGGCAGTACAACACTCGAGGTTGTTAACTCGTATAAGTAATTGGGATTTGTCTTCACTACAAAACTGTCCATCGAAACGGTTCTAGTCCACCAATCCATTAGAGGCAAGCAAAAAAATATTCAGTTGTTGAAAACCATGTGGCGTATTCAAATCTGAACACGTCTGTATACTTTAAATGATTCGATGCTCAGATATTACCTTCTCTGCTCTATGGTGCAGAACTATGGGGACTAAAGATCCGATATATTATAGAAAAGGTACATTTATTTGCCTGCAAGCGTTTCCTGGGTGTAAATGCCAGATCGCCCAATACTGTTGTAAATGGAGAGACAGGTAGATACCATTTGTTTGTACATTCTGCCATCAAAGCCATAAAATACTGGTTGAGACTATGCAAGATGCCGACGGACACGCTCCCAAAGCAGGCGTATCTTATGGTGATCTCTACAACCTGTAAATATAACTGGGCCAATAATGTGGAGGATTAAAGTCGATCATGACACGCTTTTCGTTCAGAATGGGGATGTGCGAACTAAATTCAAACAAACGATACAAAAATAATGAAATACCAAATATAAACGGTCCATTCTGCAGGAATGAAGTTGAATGAAGAAGATTTTCTGTTGGATTACAATAGTTATGGTGACGTCCGATTTCAAACAACGCAGCCATCTAGTTCAAGAAATTACAGACTTTGTAACAGTGTGATTCTGTATAAATATTTCTCCATAATTACTTACATAACTACTATGAACAAGAAGGGCAAAACCCATATGACTCACATGCTTGACCTTGACCTTTGCATGGCCTTGACATTCAGGTGCCCCTCAAGGTCAAGGTCAAACAACTAAACCTACCAATGACATCATACACTAAGAAATGCTTTACACATTGTTCATACCAAAAGACATGTGGCCTTGACCCAAGGTCAAGGTCATCCAAGGTCATGCAACACAAAGCTGTTAATTCAAAACATAGGAAGCACAATGGTGCTTATTGGCACTTTCTACCATGAGATATGGTCACTTTTAGTGGTTCACTACCCCATTTTGGTCACATTTAATAAGGGTCAAAGTGACCTTGACCTTGATGATATGTGACCAAATGTGTCTCATGATGAAGGTATAACATGTTCCCCACATAATTATTAAGTTTGAAACAGTTATCTTCCATAGTTCAGGGTCAATGTCACTTCAAAATATGTATACAATCCAACTTTGAAGAGCTCCTGTGACCTTGACCTTGAAGCAAGGTCAACCAAATTGGTATCAAAAGATAGGGCTTACTTTGCCCTATATACCATATATAGGTGAGATATCCAAAAACTTCAGAGAAAATTGAGAAAATGTGAAAAATGGCTGTTTTTTAGACAACATTTATGGCCCCTGCGACCTTGACCTTGAAGCAAGGACGAAACGGGTGAGTACATAGACTCACTTTTGCTTCGCATGTGAGTCAAAAAGTGTACAAACCTTGTTACGCATGCTTACCCGTTGAAAATAAAGAGTAAATACTTCTACTCTGGTTTGTAAGATATTCATTACAGAACTACCACAATACATAATGAATCTGATTGTTTTCCCTAGACATGTTCATCATGGGAATGCAGAAGTATAATTTTATACTGTGCGTCGTCGGCCGAAATAAAGATGAAGTCTGAAGTCTCTCTCTCTCTCTCTCTCTCTCTCTCTCTCTCTCTCTCTCTCTCTCTCTCTCTCTCTCTCTCTCTCTCTCTCTCTCTCTCTCTCTCTCTCTCTCTCTCTCTCTCTTCATCTCTTTCTCACTCTATCTATACATCTGTCTATCTGTCTGTCTGTGTGTGTGTGTGTGTGTGTGTGTGTGTGTGTGAGTCTGTCTGTCTGTCTATCTCTCTTTCTTCTCTCTCTCTCTCTGTGCATATACCTGCCTGCCTATCTGTCTGCGTGCTTTTGTGTCTGACTCTGTGTCTCTCTGCCTGTCTGCCGGCCTGTCCGTCTATCTATCTGTCTGTCCGTCTGCGCGCCCGTGTGTGTGTGTGTGTGTGTGTGTGTGTGTGTGTGTGTGTGTGTGTGTGTGAGAGAGAGAGAGAGAGAGAGAGAGAGAGAGAGATAGAGAGAGAGAGTGAGAGAACGAACCTGTTTATTTGAGAGGCCACCGGCCCGCCACAACTGAACTATATTGAACGCATCAGCATTGAAAATTTACACACACACACAGAGAGAGAGAGAGAGAGAGAGAGAGAGAGAGAGAGAGAGAGAGAGAGTGTGTGTGTGAGAGAGAGAGTGTGTGTGTGTGAGAGAGAGAGAGAGAGAGAGAGAGAGAGAGAGAGATTGTGATTGCGTGGCTGCAAGTCTGTGAATGCGTGAGTTTGTGAGTGAGTGTCTGGCTGGCTCTCGTCACGCTTGTATGTGTGTGCGTGAGTCTGTGTCTGTCAGTCTGTCCACACATCTGTAAAAACATGTTTTATATATTTATCTATTACTTGTTTCGTCATGTACTGGAAAGGAAATTCACTAATCTCTTTTGCAAGCTCAAAGACGAAAATGGAAAGAAAGCCTTTATTGAGCGGTTATTTTACACATCAGATGATACGAGAACAGCACTTCCCCGACATTTTCATCAACAGGTGAGTTATTATTAGCTTATGGGAATTGATGCACATAAAGGTTGCCCTCACGACGAGCCTTAGAAGCTGATGACGTTTGCGATGGACACCGAACCCTCCCTCGTCATGATTCACTCGGCACAGCGCTGCCTTTAGAGAGGAATGACGTCATCTAACTTGAAAGCGCTGACGTCACGATCTTGCTCGGCGCTTGGTATGACCACCAGGGATTTCGCCCCGGAAAACGGGGATGGAATGAGGACGGCATATGACCATGCGGTGTGGCGCTCACTCCTGCCCAGGGAGGCACCAGCCTTGGCCCCAGGCACAGACAGACCTCTCTGTCGGAAGTGGGCTCCGCTAATGAAGACCTGTGGCTCAAGAGACAACGGTCTGAGTGCTGCCTGTGGACATGCACAGCGCACCAAAAATAGCCACAGTGGAGCTGGAGCTGGAAAGGGAAATGCTAATGGAAACACGACTGGCGTCATCAGGATATAGTAAGTGACAGCTGCAAGGAATACACTTTCGTAATTCTTCACTTTGCTTCTCTACACTCTCACTGGCAGGAGTGCAAGCGAGTTTAAGTGTATGTGTGTGGGGTGGCTGGGGGTGGGAGAGGGGGCAGAAAGAGATAGATAAGCCATCATAAGGAGAAAGATAGAAGGAGGAGAGAGAGCGCGGGGGGGGGGGGGGGGGGAGGGAGGAGAAAGAGAAAGAGAGTGGGGGAGGGAGTGATTGGGGGGGGGGGGGGAGAAGACAGAGAAAGAGAGACAGAGAGAGACAAAGACAGAGAGAGAGACAGAGAGAAAGAGACAGAGAAAGAGAGAGTAGAGAGACAGACAGACAGATACACACACACACGCATATATATATATATATATAGAGAGAGAGAGAGAGGAGAGAGAGAGAGAGAGAGAGAGAGAGAGAGAGAGAGAGAGAGAGAGAGAGAGAGAGAGAGAGAGAGAGAGAGAGAGAGAGAGGGAGGGAGGGAGGGAGAGAGAGCGAAAAACTTTATTGTATAGACCATCAGCCCGGTGTGACATCGCCGATGGTAAATCATCCTCTTTGGTTCTGCGCATGCGTCAAAACCGGAAGTGACGCGTATATCGCGCCTCGTTCAAAGGTGATGTGCCGCGAGACTCCGCCACTCCGCCTGACTGACTTCGCACGCCCTGCGGAGTTATGCTAAGATCCGGCCGCATTAATGTATCTGCGTTTTGTGACAAACGTCTTGCTCGGCGGTACTGTACTCCATGCACCTTAACAGTGCGCGTGATTCGGGTGTAATCTTAAGCTAAACGACGTTTATTGGCAGTATTACACCCGAATCACGCGGAACACAGAATTTGCGCAGCTGAGTGCGAGCTGGAGGCAAAATCTGGGTCACGTGGCGGCGTCTATTTTCAAGGCTCGTGATTGGCTGAGCGTTTACCAGGCGCGATGCATAACGATGCGCGATGCTTATAGGCATCGCCGAACGTACAAAATACGTCACTTCCGGTTTCGGGGCATGCGCAGAACCATGCGCGATGAAATCACCTTCGGCGATGTCACACCGGTACAAGGGACTCAGAATCTACGTCATTTGTCGACTTCTCTCATTTGCGCGGCTGTCTGTAAGTAAGTACTCACAGATCTACATATAGGCCTATTTTTGTAATAAAAACCGCTGGCGCTGAACCTCCAGGTTTTCGTATATTTATTTTAAAAAAGAGATAAAAGAACGGGTTCGAACCCGCAACCTCTCGAAAAAAAAAGGGGAGGAAAAAACACACACACACACAAACACAAAAAACCAGGTCGGGTTCGAACCCACAACCTCTCGAAAAAAGAGAGAAAAGAAAGTTTCAGTGCAGAATCGAACCTGGTCATGCATGACCAAGAGTGCAACGCTCTACCAGCTTAGCCATTTGAGAATTGATATGACGGAGTGTTTGTAAAGCATTTATAACGTTCTTTTCCCTAAACCCCCTTGCAAGCTATCGGCCCAGGAAACAATCGACCATATATTTTAAACATGATGGATAGGTTCAGGAAGCTCCTATTATGACATGTTTTGTTTTGCATTGGCTTGTCATAGACGCTGAATTAACACTCACACAGTCACACAGAGGAGGAGGTGTATTATATAGGTATGTGCGAGAAAAAACGAAAGGTAAATGACACGAATGAAATGTAGTTCATTGAAAAGAGCATAAAAAGATCATTCCAATGGTATAAGTATGAACACTGTGGGTCAATTTGTTTAAAAGTTATGAATTTTAATTGAATAAAATCCGGCTCTTTGTTTTACTATAAAGACAATAGAAAGCTGATTTTAGCGAGATTTCCGACAGAGTGACCTCCCAGTTTTCGCGTGTCTCTCCCGGAGCGCTTGTGCAAGATACACGTATGTATAGTGAGTGTTGTATCTATGCCACGTGCGTGAGGAATAAAGTTTAGTGTATGAATAGCAGAATGCAAGTGCGTGCAAGGGTTTTTATAGTATTTCTTGAAAGCGATATGTCTGTGAGAAACCGTTTGTTCCGTAGTTTGTAAACATGAACACTAATTAGCCGAGTGCGTGGAGAAGGGAGTGTAAACACTAAAAATATAACATGAAAATTCCCACACTTAAAGCTGGGAAAAGGTTCAAGGTGTCAGTAAACTATATCTCTCCTAAAAGATCTAAACACAATTTTCTCCATGGAAAAGCACGTCTCTAACAAGCTGGTCTTAATAAAGAAATAAACACCGGACGCATATTTATGATCTGCGCTCTGAGCAGCAGATGATCGAGCAGCTAGCATACAGGCCTATATTATAATTATAATAATGATAGCTGCGATGGCATTTTGGATCTCCCATTAGAAAAAGCGACTGGTGTCAATAGGTTAGAAAGCTTTTCCTCGCATAACTCTGAACACTGTGGTGTTTCTACCTGGAATTAGAATCGACGCTTTCATTCACTCATAGCTGAAAATGAAGCGACGACGGCACGGAGAAAACTGCGCTGCAATATCGTGTTCAAATGCCAGATACGGCTGTCGTGGAAAATCTTTTTTCCGCTTCCCCCGAGACGAGACAAGACCCAGCCTTGCACGAGCAATGAGGATAGTTGATCTTCTGCTTAACAGCGTCAAGATGGATATAAATTATCGATGTGGTGTTTCATTTTTTCGCACTGATCTGAAGCACCGAGCTGTCACCTCCACCGTGTAATCCTCTTGCCCATAGATCTTAATTTCGTCTAAATAACATGAGTAATATTTATTCATACCCCTGTCTATCACAGTCTGAGAAATCTTCTCACTGTCTGGCAAAAATGAGACACAAATGCTGTCCGGAATACAATGCAACGAGTTAAGTCTGCGTTCATTTGGAAGCCATTTTTGCGCCCGCATCTGTTACCACGAGAGATACAGCAAGAAAGTGACGTGGCTGTGGAGTGGGTCGCCATTCCATGAATTGACTACTTGCATCGTAAAAAATCATTCTTTCTCCTTCTCCAATGTTCTCGAAATTATTCCTCCTGGCATAGATTCTATATAGGATCCATCCTCCTAAAAAATCTACTCGCAAATGACGTCACGTTATACGACGTCAAATGATCACGTCACAAATTTTGCAAAATGGAGTCTGTTGAATCGTTTTCAATGAAACACCAAAATGTAAAAAAGTCACTTTCTTTTCAAACCTCGATTCTGAAAATTTGATAATATTGAATGGGACCTAACTTCCAGTCAGTGTGCAAAATCTCAAGGAAATCCGTCCAGTAGTTTTTGAGATATAGGCCGTGGAGACGGGACAGACAGACAGACAGACAGACAGATAAAGTCTGTAGGACCTCCAGTAAACCTGGAGGGATAATTTGTGAAGCATCGAGTTAATCCATCATGCACAGAAAATCCGAAGCAGAAATTTAAGTATTTGATCCTTAAGTCTTCATAAGCTGGACATGTGAACAGGATGTGTATTTCATCTTCTTTATTTTCACAGCAACTTGGAAATAAAAGTGTGCCAGATTCTCGGTATTGATATCGATGGACATATATACCACTTATTCCGAACCGAAATCGAACGTAGATGTTCCTAAAGATCGACTTGTCGAGATCGTACAGATATTGCTCCAGACCATGATACGTTTTGAACATCTTGTACAGAGAGAATCGAACTTTCTCAAGCAATCATAATTCCATTGCTCAGTAAACAGTTGTACGAGTCGTGCCTTGAGATTTTTTAAGAAAACGCGTTCGTTTGGAGCACATTGGTGAATCCACACATCTTCAAAACCATACCTAAACAAAAGCTTCTTTACTTTTCGTGCCCAACAATCTTTAGTTTCGATCATCTTCATCATCATCCGATATACTTTTTGGGGTGCCTTTCATCGTTCATTTTCATTTTTTTCGTCTTGTATCTTACACATCTTATATTAGCATTGCTGTACATTGGGTATCGGCCAGTGTCGCCATGAATCATATGATTTGGTGTTCGTATGGACACACCCTAAAAACCTTTTAACATGTACGTATGGATTTACTCTATTTCGTCACATTTAGTCATTCCTCAAATTTCTGAACAGTACATCATTACTGGTTGTATCTAAGCATCAGCTATCTTAAACGCCTCTTTTGGAGATGTACATCCCAGTCTTTTCAATGGTCTAATAGCTTGTATGGTGGCCGACTTCCCTTTCATTGCTAAACTTGTCAAAGCTACGTTAGAACTGAGCTTTGTCGAGAATTTGTAGCCCAAGTAATTGTACTCATTCACCACTTCTATTTTTTCTCCTCCCAGATGCCAAGATTCATGAGCTGCTAAATGACCGCCAAGACGAAATACCATGACATTTGATTTGCTCATGTTGATACACAATCCCGTAGGCTGAGCTGCCCTTTTCAAATTGTCTAACTGGTTCTGGAGGCCTATAGGAGTATCTGACAGCAGAACTACGTCATCAGCATACATAAGAAGATAGACTGGTTCATCATTAGGTATCAACT
>JAWQFJ010001108.1:234475-306975 GCA_034096865.1 Theodoxus fluviatilis | reverse complement strand
AGAAAGAAGGACAAAGAAGGAAGAAAGAAGAAAGAAGGAAGAAAGAAGGAATAATAAGGAAGAAAGAAGGAAGAAATAAGACAGAAAGAAGAAGGAAGAAAGAAGGCAGAAAGAAGGAAGAAGAAGGAAGAAAGAAAGCAGAAAGAAAGAAGGAAGAAAGAAGGAAGAAAGAAGGAAGAAAAAGAAGGAAGAAAGAAGGAAGAAAGAAGAAAGAAGGAAGAAGAAAGAAGGCAGAAAGAAGGAAGAAAGAAGGAGGAAGAAGGAAGAAAGAAGAAGGAAAAAAGAAAAAGGAAGAAAGAAGAAAGGGAGAAGAAAGAAGAAAAAGAGAGGAGAAAGGACGAAGAAGGAAGAAGAAAGAAGAAGGAAGAAGAAAGAAGAAGGAAGAAGAAGGAAGAAGAAGGAAGAAGAAGGAAGAAGACAGAAGAAGGAAGGAGGGAAGAAGGAAGGAGGAAGGAGGGAAGAGGAAGTAGGGAGAAGGAAGAAGAAGGAAGAAGGAAGAAGAAGGAAGAAGAAGGAAGAAGGAAGAAGAAGGAAGAAAGAAGGAAGAAATAAGACAGAAAGAAGGAAGAAGAAGGAAGAAAAAAGGCAGAAAGAAGGAAGAAGAAGGAAGAAAGAAGGCAGAAAGAAGGAAGAAAGAAGGAAGAAAAAGAAGGAAGAAAGAAGAAAAAAGAAGGAAGAAGGAAGAAGAAGGAAGAAGGAAGGAAGAAGGAAGAGGGAAGAAGAAGAAAAGGGAGAAGAAGGAGGAGAAGGAGGAGAAGAAGGAGGAGAAGAAGGAGAAGAAGGAGGAGAAGAAGGAGGAGAAGAAGGAGGAGAAGAAGAAGGAGAAGAAGGAGAAGGAGAAGGAGAAGAAGAAGAAGATGATGATGATGATGATGATGATGAAGAAGGAGGCGGAGGTGGAGGAGGAGGAGGAGGAGCAGCAGCAGCAGCAGCAGTAGGAGGAGCAATAACAGCAGCAGGAGCAGCAACAGCAGGAGGAGGAGGAGGAAAACTGGGAGGAAGAAGTAACTAACGGTGGATAGATAGACAGACAGATGGATTGCGTTATAGGCAATGCAACCTCCAGGAAAGGAGGACATACCCAAGTCAGGTTAATATAGCATTTATTGGAGCGAGTATCAAAACAGGTCATAATTCAACCTATTTTCTAGTGAGCTACATGTCTCCCTGTCCACAGGGCTTGTGAGGGATGCACATAATGGTATCAAGAACAAACATGTCACAATATAAATTGTCAAGGTATATTTGCATGATTATGGTATTTATCAACAATCAAAGCATACATAGCACATAAAAAGCACACACATGCTTTACTCCGCTCCAGTACACATGTGATAATAAAAATATTTCCAAGAATGGATTGCAGCTCAGTAGTTAGAATGGAGCATTTCCTGAAGATTATATACTTTAACATTTATTACGATTCCACAACACGTACATGCACTCTGGTCATATAGCCATAACTCTTGTAAATGATTTACACAAAGTGAATATTCCACAATACATTAACAGTAAGTTTAAAATCAACAAGGTATGATGAGTTTACAGTGCTTACATACATATGTACAGTATACATACAATCATCCATCCAAATGAGTACACATGATTATAATGAGACAGATAACACTTATATTATCCCTTTGTGTTATGCATCGTTAATGAAAAGCTGAAGCATGTATACACATACACTTCTAAAAAAATATCACAGCTCAGAAAGAGTTGGCTTGATGGTAAAAGCATTTTGGAGTAGGTGAGATAATGAAGGTATACAAACAACAATGTCGGCAGAGGGTTGCTAACTACACACAACACAAACAAATATATGGCAGTTGGAACATGCTGTAGTTTTTCTCCACAACTGGATCAGTTTCTCACAGACAAAGTTTTATCAGGGACCAGATGCAATTTTGGTACAACATACATTAGATGTGTGGAGTTTCAACACATCCATAAAACAAGTCTCAAATAATTTTTGTCAAACTGCACTATTGGCTCAGCAATAGTGACAAAAGCAATAGTGGCAAATGCGTTAACAGGGACATACATGATGCAAAAATGCTGCCTCCATCTCAACAAATGTTGATTCTCTATCACAGTAAATTTTGAAAACCAGATCTTTCTTGCTTGACCAATATTGCTCCTGAAAAATGTGTGATTCTTTATCATCTGTCATATCAGTCATGATATCTCAGGGTTAATGTAAGATCTGAACAGTACCAATAACTTTGGTCCACCTCACACTATATATATATCCTTGTTTCTACAGCACCAGTCAGATCAAGATGCGAGACAGTCATCACACAGCACACATCACACCTCATCCCAGAGCTCCTGTATACATCATCAACCTCAGAGTAATGTTTTGGATAAATCAGACACTCACAATATAATGTTTCAGCTTCTAAAGTTTCCAAAAACAGTTATAAGTTATAGTTTTCAAACACTGCAGGCTGATTCATCATAATTTGATACAAATATTAATTCTAGTCAAACAATTTTCACAAACTGCAAGGAAGCAGGTATTTCAATATGGCTATTTGCATAGGAGATTTCTATTTTTTACATCTGTAGCAATAAATCTGAGGCTGCAAGCAACAAGTACACTTGGTGCATAGCGGCAGCAGGAAAGGCAGATGATGGATTTGCAAGATTTGTCACCCAGCAACAGACAAAACAAGACAGAGGAATGGAATTGGGGGTTTCATCCGGGATCAACAGGGATGGAGTTCAGGCTGGGGGAGGTCCATCTGTGTAGCGAAGCATGGGGGCGAGTGACCGCTTGAAGTTATTGGTGACCACACAGCAGTAGTCCTCGTCCGTCATGGGGACCAGGCAGGCGATGCCCAGCAGCAGAAGCAGCAGCAGCTGTAGTGGAATGGCTGTTCTCACCACTCGGCTAAAGAAGGACCGACGTCCCACCACTGCAGTCACCTCCTCATCACTTGTGGAGGAGCTGTAATGCAAGCAATAAACTCCTCTTTAGAATTCGCGTGTGGCACAGGGTGCAATGAAGATTATAGAGAAGAGACTATCCTTTGCCAGAGATGTAAATTAAGGTAATGAAAACATGAAACATGATATTGATAGGGATGAGAGGAAAAAAATGATATGAATTAAAAATGAATGATTGAATGAATGAGTAAGAGGTTTACTTCTTGTGTTGACATTGGAATTCTAATGAAAAAAATGGAAAAGGCATTTTATGACAGCAGGAATGAAATGTTTTTTAATGAATAAGAACATGTGTTGAGGAGAAATCTGGAGGGATTGAGGCAAAACATGAATAGGCTGTCACTCAGTGGAGCTGGTGAAATGTGCCCACACAAAAATGCCAAAAGGGTGGATTGTCACTCTCTTAGGGAATGTGGCAAGAAACTGAATCATGCCAGTGAAACATGGGCAATGAAGAAACACACAATTCATGCAAGTACAATATTGAAAAATTAGTATACATTAGTATCATAAACTATTTTACTATCCTTTGTCAGTTATGCAGATAAGCAAAGCATAAATGATTATTTTCCTGAAAGCAGGCTTGTTAATGACATACAAAATACTTTGAGATGAAAAGCTTTGATTTCACACTTACACAAGCATGGCACAAACTTATTTCTCTTTCATATGAAATGCAGCGGCTTCAACATTCTTGTTGTACATTTTACTATCATTAGGAATTTGCTATGAAAAACACAAAGTTTACATACAATCCTTGTTGATGACATTACTGGAGGACGCCAAGCTTCATGATGTGTTGCAGGGGCAACAATGCAAGCTATGCCGTGTGGTCTGCCATGCAGGGTGACATACTGAAGCTTGCATGCAGTGATCCCAAGCTTCCAAGCCAGGATGGAGCCAAGCACATCCCTGTTCTCAATCCATCCCCTTAACCCCCCACCCCCCATCCCTGCTGCACAGTGAAGTATCATGCCTGCATGCACTTCCACCTGACCAGGCAACAATGCATGCATGCTTCAAAATCATGAATGATACATAAGTAAAGAAATGTCACAGCAGGCATTCTGGTGTCACTTGCCACACAAAATGCTGTGGCACTGCAAGCACCACATCTGCACGACATTGACAGTGCGTCTACATTATTTTCCATTTCCAGGTTAAACAAGCAATATGTTGTTTATTGCTTTATATTCCACTTGAGGTATGCGCTTGAAAGTTTTTTGGATAATACTATTGAAATATACACCACAGGTACTAGAACAAATTTTATCACTACAGGAATGATTTAGTCTAATTTGACCAAGTTGAAACTAACTTTCCTCAGTTGCAGACATTTAGCAGATGCACTGACATACTCTTGAGAAGATTGTAATACTCAAAAGTAAAGGTTTGCAAATACTCATTAGGAAAGTGTAGCTAGAAAGATGCCCAATGCTCCTGTATCAATGGTCCATTACAAAGGGAAGAAATACAAGCAGTCCAAGCACTGATATTATCAGTGACACTTGTGCAAGCTTTTCTTGCAAAAACATTCTGAGGAAACAAAAATGACTCAAACTTCTACAGATTAAAAAAGGGGAAAAAGTGCAACTGAAACGAAACCACAATAAAAGCACTGGTTTACACTGACTCAAGGGGTGAGTGAAACAATCTCTCTTAGATTGACTTTTCTAGATCTTCTGTGAATAGATTTGGAGGAAGCAGGAAAGCTCGTGGTTACAACCAGGCAAAGCCAGCCTTCCCCCAGCTGCCAGCTGGAAGTGCAGTGGAAAGCAAACTGGCACTAGGTGGGAAATAGAACACAGGAAAACCAGTGGTAACACAGGTGCTGTCTTCATTTTTAGGCCAGAAAAGGGGAGGGAAATATTAGACTCAAAACAAAATGAGTGCAAGGAAAATTAGTGAAGTCAGATGAGATCAGATGCTCACTCTGCAATTAAAAAAAAAGGAAGACGGAACTGATTTTGCACAGGCCCGTGGGTTCCGTGAAGCAGTAAAAGCACTACTTCCCCTAGTGAGGGCATTTCAGTCTATGTCCATGCAAACAAGAAAATCTTTATCCCAAGGTGCCAGAACCAAGCCATCATTTCCATGGCACCTATAGGGCCTTTCATGCAACAACAAAAAATGCCATTAAAAACTGCATCCCTGTGAAGAATGGAAAAACCAACCATTGAGTGACGATGCATCCACTTTGCATGCATGCAAATTAGGACCAGGTACTGAACATGAATTACCCACCACAGTACAATGGTCAGACGACAAGACAAGACCCCAAGCATCTAGTGGCTGTGAGACAGGGAGGGAGGGGGAAAGGAGAGGGGGTTATCTTTATCCCCTTCCCCCAGCCCCGGGCCACCAAAGGGGTAGGGGGGTGAGAAGGGACAGAGAGCACCCTGGGGGTCCCTAGACCCTTCAGGGGCCAGTACCTATCAGCCTGGGCACCATGAAGCCCAGCTGGGATGCAAAAGGAATGGAGGGAAAGTATTTACGTGGCACTGTCCGGCGAACTGCTGCCTCGGAGCAGAGGTCTTGGACTTCCAAACAGAAGCTGTAGAAAGCAACACAAAATGACGAGGTCAAACATCAAGAGGACTGGACACACTACCCGTGGTCGGTGTGGGCAGAAATGTGCTGGAAGGCGATGTACAAAGCACCACTCTTCCAGCGTGAACTGAAGGGCCCAAGGGACAGCGACACGAAGAAGTCGCTCCCTCGAGTACAGGTGCGTGAAGCAGCACTAAGGGCTGTTGGACTCTCTCCACTAAACAGGTGCACACATGGTTTCATAGGAACTGAAGGTGTCCACAACACACACTGAGAAAGCTAATCAAAACGCTGCCAGAAGACGTGTTGGAGTCTAAGCTTTGCCAGCTGTGGTTTACTCTGTGTTTGCTAGTTGAGCATTGTGCGGATCACACACACACAAAGTAATACTTGGATATTATGATAACAAGGCCATGTACAGTTGTGGAATACCAATACGCTCTATTTCAACAGAGATTAATAGTGCAAAACTGTAGTAGAAACTACAACTTACCCCTTTCTGTCGTTATTCTGAACACCGTTTGCGTATCATTGACATGTGCTTCGCGTACATAGATACAAATGCATTTAGTTCAGACATAGTTGATAGCTACTGACAGCATTCGAGCAACACAGTCCTGCCTGTACCTGGCGGGTGAAGGCGAAGGGGGAGCGGGTGCGAGTACTCAGGGAGGGGGTCAGGCTGCCGAGGCGGGGGGTGGAGGAGCGACTGCCGCGGGAACTGCCCAGTCCTGACGTGTGACCCTCACTCAGGTCCAGGCTGGTAGACTGCGAGTCACAAATGGAAGAGTAAGCAAATTAAACTTGGAAGGAAAGTGTTGTGTCTGCGTTGTGGTGACGTCTTGAACGTTGCTCTCCATATTGGGCAATTCGATACTTTCTCGACTACTCGGCAACGATGACGAAATACAGCAGCAGTTAAAAATATAGAGGACAACGCAAAGAGACGTACATAGACACAGACTCACACACGCACGCACGCACGCACGCACACACTCACATACAGAGAAAACACAGACGGCTGGAAGGACGGACTGACAGACACACAGTCCGACCGACGGACCGATAGACAGACCGACAGACAAACAGACAGACAGACAGACAGACAGACAGACAGACAGACAGACAGACAGACAGACAGACAGACAGACAGACAGACAGACAGATTGACAGACACACACACACACACACACACACACAGATGCACAGACAGGCAGGCAGGCAGACAGACAGACAGACAGACACAGACACACACACAGACTGACAGACAGACACAAACAGACAGACACAGATACAGACAGACACACAGACAGACACACAGGCAGACAGACACACAGACATACACACAGACAGACAGACAGACAGACAGACAGACAGACAGACACAGAGACAGACACAGAGACAGACACACAGGCAGACAGACAGACAGAGAGACAGACAGACAGACAGACAGACAGACAGACAGACAGACAGACAGACAGACAGACAGACAGACAGACACAGACAGACACAGACAGACAGACAGACAGACAGACAGACAGACAGACACAGAGACAGGCACACAGACAGACAGACACAGAGACAGGCACACAGGCAGACAGAGACAGGCACACAGGCAGACAGAGACAGGCACACAGGCAGACAGAGACAGGCACACAGGCAGACCAACAGACAGAGTGACACTGGTACGAAGAGGGCAGTGACAGGAGCTCAGCAAGGACCCTGAACTCACCAGACTGCTTCTGCCAGGGACGTCCAGCTTGTTCTCCAGGGACTGGATGTAGGAGGCCGACAGGCGCAGCAGGGCACGCAGGCGGTTGGCAATGATGTGCATCTTGCTTTTGGCCTGCACCATCTCCTCTGACGTCCCGTCCTCCAGCAGCTGGTCCGCCGTGTCCTTAAGTGACACCACTCTGGGGTGGCGGGCCTCCAGCTCGCTGTGGATGTCCTGCAGACAGGCACGACCGAGAGCGTAAGTGTGGTAGAGGTGGCGGCAATGAGAAACCAGGACAATGACAAGTTGAGATACAAGCAATAGCAGTGGCTGCGATTTTAATAATTCGACTCATTAAAACAACCAGAAATGTAAAATTAATCACATATGTAACAAAAAAACATTTACCCACGCGCGCACACACACACACACACACACACACACACACACACACACACACAAATAGGCACACACACACACCAACCAACCAACCAACCATCTGCACAGCATCGATTTCGTTAATGATGGCCACACAAGTCATAGCAATGGTGAGTTTGACAGCCTGGAAAATTTAATAATTATATCTGGCGGTAAAATCTAGACGGCCTTAAATCAAGACTGGAAGTAGTCCAAAACTGACCTTGAGACGGTGGTATTTGTCCCAGAGAGAGGCAGGGTCGCTGGGCTCGTAGATTGGCTCACAGCGCTGCAGGCGAGTCTCAATGGACTCCAGCCACAGCAACAAGTCGTGGATCTCGTGGTGGAATTCCTGGCACTGAATCAACGCCACCTGTGCAGGGCAAGGACAGAATAGTGGTAAGGAAGTGTGTGTGCTTGCATAGGTAATCTGCAGACGTCCTGTGATGCGGCCTTCAGAAAGCACCCTTCTCAACCTCCATACAATCGTCCACATCGGCCCCTTTCCATTGCCATCTTTTTACTGCGAGGTCTGTTGTGAGTACAACATACAGCTGGAGCTTCTTGATGCCCAGTCAGTCAGGTGAAAACCCTAGTTGCTGAGCTCTCGAGGCCTGCTCCAGTAGCCATGATTGCTAGCAGTCAATGGAGGTTTGGGTGGGGGACTGCCTAGGTAATTTAAGTCTACATGTATATCTGGACATTAAGTGTGAGAGACCAGGTTTAAGTTCAGGTTTCAATAGCTCGCCTGCAATCCTGACCACCTTCAAGCTCTTCCTCACCTGGAGGTCTGCTTGCATGGAGCTGGCCCTGGCAGTGAGGGTGTCCCAGCGTCGCATGATCTGTCGCACCTGGTCCCGCATCTGGCGGCCCTGGACTGTGCTCTCGTCGATGTAGTTCTTGCTGAGCAGCTTGATGGAGAGGACCCTGGCCTTCTTTGTCTCCATCTGCAGGAGGAAGTCCTGCAAAACAGAAACACGATGTGAGGATTGTTACGAATCGAATGTGGCGAATGGTGGTGTGCACGTGGTTAGGTTTTGACTGGGATTATTTTTAGCATGAGTGGGTGACGTAGTGACTGAGGAGTGTTCACGGGTGAGCGAATGATCTGATTGATTGTATATTTGCCGAGTGAAAGCTGGATACGACACTCGAGCGAATGAACCCCAGGGTGACGGGTGAGTGCTTATTTTATCTGTATCCTTCTATATTGTAAATACCGCGGATGTATGATGATTGATTGTGAAGGAACGGATGAGTGAGTATGTGGTTTTTTTCAGGGTTCTTTGGATAGCGGAGCAGTGGAGCTTTCCGGGCGGGGGCCTGTCTGAAGACTGTCGGCGGGGGGCCGCTGAAGCTTGAGTGTATGAAGCCTGAGTGCCGGCAGGGGCCGCACGTCAGCACCTGTGAGCCCTGGTGTGGGACGGGCAGTGGAGTTTGTTTGCGTTTGAATACACCTTGTTGGAACTCTGTGCTGGCGTTTTGTGTTTCTTGTTTATTTTCATTTGTGCGGGCTAGGCAAACCCGAGGCCCAGTTAGCCTGTCCGTAACAACTGGCGAGCCTGCCTACTTCACCTGTGTGTGAGTACCTGAATTGGCCTATGTTTTGTATGTCTGACATGATTGGATTTCGGTTTGGCGCGGGCCAGTCATGTGATTTGTATGCTCGGCGTGCGAATGTGATTTGCTCAGTGATTTCACAATTGCATTCTTTGTATTGCTGATGGTTTTGGATTGATATTGTGTGCTCTGTGATTTAATTGATTTCCTGATTTGTGCAGCGATTTCACAGTTGCATGCTCTGTAATGTTTGAGGATTTTTGAATTGATAGGGTGTGCTCTGTGACTTAATTGATTTCCTGATTTGCGCAGGGATTTCACAGTTCCGTGCTCTGTATTGTTTGATGATTTTTGAATTGATAGGGTGTGCTATGTGATTCAATTGATTTCCTGATTTGCGCAGGAAGTCCACAGTTGTGTGATAAGTGAGCTGTCGTCTCGGACGATCAGCCAGTTGTATCTTTCATGTTTTGAGTTGGTGGCTCCGACAACTTGCATGTTTAAATTTGCTCGGCTGGTGTACCCCATGTTTGAGGGAAGTGTCGGTTGGACGATTGATTGATTTGTTTGTTTTAGGGTGGGGGGTTGTGTTTTGTTTTTGGAATTGGCCATTGGCGCGCTGTTCTGCTTGCTTGGCAAATTTGAATGGTTGTAGGGAATTTGCAGGGGCTTTGCACTGAAGAGGTGTAGATTATCAGTGTAGCATTGAATACGTGGATTATATTCTGATAATTCGACATGGAAGAGAAGCCAACCAAGGTTGACCCCTTGGGTCGGGTTGACCCATTTGTTGCGTACAAGGTTGAGGCTGAAAGTCTGGGATTGGAAGGTCTGGAAATGACGAGATATGTGCAAGAACGAGCGAGAGAAGAGAGACAGAGAGAGCGGGAAGAGCGAGAGAAAGAACGAGAGAGGCAAGAGCGCGAGAAAGAACGAGAGAGGCAAGAGCGCGAGAAAGAACTTGAGCGGGAAGAGAAAGAACGTGAGCAGAAGAGAGAGCGGGAAGAGAAAGAACGAGAGAGGCAAGAGCGCGAGAAAGAACGAGAGAGGCAAGAGCGCGAGAAGGAACGAGAGAGGCAAGAGCGCGAGAAAGAACGTGAGCGGGAAGAGCGCGAGAAAGAACGAGAGAGGCAAGAGCGCGAGAAAGAAGTTGAGCGGGAAGAGAAAGAACGAGAGAGGCAAGAGCGCGAGAAAGAACGAGAGAGGCAAGAGCGCGAGAAAGAACTTGATTGGGAAGAGAAAGAACGTGAGCAGAAGAGAGAGCGGGAAGAGAAAGAACGAGAGAGGCAAGAGCGCGAGAAAGAACGAGAGAGGCAAGAGCGCGAGAAGGAACGAGAGAGGCAAGAGCGCGAGAAAGAACGTGAGCGGGAAGAGAAAGAACGAGAGAGGCAGTTTGAATTGGAGAAACTAAGAGTGAGCAAGGATGTTGCCTCCACTCCTTCAAAAAAAATTGCGGCAAGTCCAAAATTGCCATACTTTGATGACAAAACGGACGAGATGGATAGCTATCTCTTTCGTTTTGAGAAGTACGCGGGTGCCGTGGGATGGGATAGGCGGGATTGGGCTATGCTGCTTCCCTCTCTTTTGAAGGGCAAAGCTCTCAACACCTACCACGAGCTATCGTTGCGAGAGTCGCTCTCGTACGACGAGCTCAAAAAAGCGTTGTTGCGTACCTTCCAGTGCTCCGCAGAGGGTTATCGGTCTCGCTTCCGTGCCTTGAAGCCTCAGCAGGGAGAAAGTATGATGACTTATGTAAGTCATTTGAGGCATCTCTTGGATCGGTGGGTGATGAAGGTTCCATCTCTTACCGTTTGAGGGCCGCTGAAATTCGCAGGCGGATATGGGTTCCAGGATGATGCAGGATTGAAGCTACACAAGTTGCAGGAACTTGTTCGGCTTGATGGGGGGGTGGTTGTTACGAATCGAATGTGGCGAATGGTGGTGTGCACGTGGTTAGGTTTTGACTGGGATTATTTTTAGCATGAGTGGGTGACGTAGTGACTGAGGAGTGTTCACGGGTGAGCGAATGATCTGATTGATTGTATATTTGCCGAGTGAAAGCTGGATACGACACTCGAGCGAATGAACCCCAGGGTGACGGGTGAGTGCTTATTTTATCTGTATCCTTCTATATTGTAAATACCGCGGATGTATGATGATTGATTGTGAAGGAACGGATGAGTGAGTATGTGGTTTTTTTCAGGGTTCTTTGGATAGCGGAGCAGTGGAGCTTTCCGGGCGGGGGCCTGTCTGAAGACTGTCGGCGGGGGGCCGCTGAAGCTTGAGTGTATGAAGCCTGAGTGCCGGCAGGGGCCGCACGTCAGCACCTGTGAGCCCTGGTGTGGGACGGGCAGTGGAGTTTGTTTGCGTTTGAATACACCTTGTTGGAACTCTGTGCTGGCGTTTTGTGTTTCTTGTTTATTTTCATTTGTGCGGGCTAGGCAAACCCGAGGCCCAGTTAGCCTGTCCGTAACAAGGATTTGCTAGCAACTAAAGATTGCTTCCATGGTAAAAGGATGTGGGGTGTAAGGTTAAACTCAGAACATCTCCAACAGCAAATGACCTGAGCATTCAGATTCACTCAAAGACATTCGAGAATAAAGTAACCACACACTACGACAACGTAATAAATATTCTCCTCGTGGTCTTATCACCATCACCTGTTCATCCCCAAATCTACTCAATGAAACCTTTTCTTGATTCCATTCAGCACTTCACATTCTACACGCAGCCACAACCAACTCTCCACATCACACATGCATACGCAAGCGCGCACACATAGGCGATCGCTCACATACACACGCATGCACATTGCCATCCAATCCACCGCTCTCTCACCTCTTTCCGCCAACACACACGCTGAACCACGCACCTTGTACTGGCGTGTGACAGAGTTGAGTTCGATGACGTCCGAGGGCAGGGGTCGCTGGACGGCCTGGAGGGCTTCGGCCTCATCCAGCCATGCCAGCATGTTGGTCAGGTCGGTGCGGAACTGCTGCAGGTCATGCCGCTGCTGCATGGACTGGAACTTGCGGTCCGCTAGACGCGACTGCAGCAGCTCCCACCGCGTCATGACAGAGCGGATCTCAGAGTCCACGCTGGAGATGGAGCTCTGGCGGGACTCGGTCTTCAGCAGTCGCTCCAGGCTCTGGACCGTCTCTACGGCCTTCTCGCACTCCCGCACTCGCAGTAGCTGCAAGGTGAGAAGTGTGGGCAGTGCGGCGGTTTGATCAGCTGGTGACTGGAGGATAGTGTGAGATAGAATTAAAGTAATGTTTTCCTATCATTCAGTTTTTCCAGGAGTGAAGTAGTGAGACGATAACTGGCAGGTATGATGGTGAAAAAAGAACTGCACATCTGTTCCAAGCCTCAAACAGCTCAAGAGTCAAATGCTCATGGGTGAACTGTTGTAAACCCAGCAGGTTCTAAAAGACATGACATCAACTCTACAAATAGAAATATAATATTACAATGATTTCGCCTGCTCTGCCGTGATTCATGGTATGTAATACAAAATACACATAATCAATTTGTATTATTACAATATTATTTCTGGCCTCCTAGAGTCCACTACAGAAACATCATTGCCCTTGCAGTAAGGCTTTATATTTCTGCTACCTTCACTACTTCATTCTATGTTTTCTATGAAACATCCAAGTGTCTATAGACCTACCAGTGTGTCTGATTCCCTGGTGGTGATGGAGATTTTCATTTCCTGCTCAGCAGCCATCAGTTTGCTTGCCGCGCCCTCCAGTGCCTCGGCCAGCCTCTCCAGCAGCACCTCCACCACCTTGCTGGAGCCGGCCTCCAGTGACGCCGAACCTGCAAAGCGCAAGAGGGAAGACGGCTTGTAACGACCCTAAGTATGAACCGACCCTAAGTATGAACCGGAAATCGTCGCAGAGTTATCTGCTCGGCTCCCTCTTTATGCGATTTACCGCTCCTGCACCTGTTCTTCGCATGGAATATATCCCGACAAACGACGCATTAGTTGCTTTACGAGTTTTTGTGTTTTTGGTGCATTTGTGCCGTTTAACACATAATGTAGCGTTCAAAAAAGTTTTTTCCCGTGAAAAGCCGTCTCCCCTGCCGGAAATAATATGGGAGTCACCTCCCTGTAGTCTATTTGTAGTCTGGTTTTATAAAACGCGACCGTTGACTGACTTGGCACGCCCGGGGAGTTATGCTAAGATCCGGCCGCGTAAATATATCTGCGTTTTGTGACAAACGTCTTGCTCGGCGGTACTGTACTCCATGCACCTTAACGGTGCGCGTGATTCGGGTGTAATCTTAGGCTAAACGACGTTCGGAATGTTTCCGACTTCGACCATTTCAGCAGCGCCAATAAACGTCGTTTAGCTTAAGATTACACCCGAATCACGCGCACCGTTAAGGTGCATGGAGTACAGTACCGCCGAGCAAGACGTTTGTCACAAAACGCAGATATATTTACGCGGCCGGATCTTAGCATAACTCCCCGGGTGTGCCAAGTCAGTCAGGCGAAGTGGCGGGTGCCATCTCTTTTTAGAGTCGAATTATTAAGAGTACCGGGCAGATAACTCTGCGACGATTTCCGGTTCATACTTAGGGTCGGTTCATACTTAGGGTCGTTACACGGCTTTGTGTACACTGGCAAACATTATTTTCCCTGCAAAACTCATACTAGACCGTCATATACAAAACATTTGCATAAATTTGCTTTCCGTTAATTGGAAAGTAATATTTGAAAAGTGGGGAATAAAGGCAAATGATTAGAGGATGCCATTCATGATTAATTCAAATCATTTCATATTCCTATTAATTGTTAAAGATCTCTGAAAAAATTCGATCCAGACTGTAAATTGTACAGTCTCATTCACAGCTATGTGAAGCAGGTCAGGCATGATACATTGGGCTAGGCTCCGTAATATGGTCTATTATACGGCAAAACCTCTGCTGGGAATATTTTCATTTTCATATTATAAGGGAACACACAACTGTAATAAGCAGACGCAGTCTTCAAACTCTACAGAATCAAGTGCGAGTGAAGCTGTGAGTTTCCGAGAGGTGTTGGACATAGCAGAATAGAACGATCAAGATCACTTGCTTGAGAGGGATTGGACGCCATGTTAATCAATGAAGAATGCTGCCTCCTCATTTTACTTCATCGAATTCCCCACAGAGAAAACTGATAGAAGAGCAACAGTGCTCATATGTCTGAATCAAGGGGGAAAATGGTAGAGATTAAAAAAACTGTCAGGGACAATTTTTCTATAATCTTCTCCTTCATACTCTCTTATGCCCATCTACTGGGAGCATTTAAATACTTGATGATGAAGACGGGGCAGTGAAAGCGTGCTCGGTCTAGAGACAAAGAAGATCAGCCAGGCAAAACAAATTCCGCTCTAAACTGTAGCAATCCTCTACATTCTAGTTACTTAATTAATTTAATTTTATGAATTAATTATATTAATTGTATAAGGAATCCAAGTACTCCCCCAAACGGGAGTGGTGTTACGAATTGTTATCAAAGTCATGACAGCGTACAGGTAGAAGCCAGCTCTTACCAGAGTCCACCACATCCAGGCGAGCTCGTCTGACAGGGGACACAGACCGGCGTCGTGAGGATGCAGAGTCCTTCCACTTGGAGGGGGAGGGGGAGCGGCGACGCAGCACTTCCCCGGGGGAAGCACGGCGCTTCTGGGGAGGGCTGTAGGGGGGCGATGCGTCTGGGGCCTCCAGCTCCGAGTTGTCCCATTCCAGGGTGGCCTCCCTCAGTCGCAGCTCTCGGGCCTGCAGAGGAGCGGAGGGAGTTTTGCACAGGAAAATCAACTACATTGCCTTTTCCACCCAGGGCCCGTATCCAGAACGGCGATTTATCTTTTTAACACTCGATTTATCCCCTAACCCCGGGTTATCTTGATCGGTTAGATAAGGTACGCTCGTCAGGGGATCCTAGGGTGCGCTTTGCTATATATACTGGTTTCCAGCCAAGGGAGAGCGGAACAGACAGTTGGAATCGTCTGAGTTTAGAGATAAATCGGGGTTAAAATAACTCGCCGTTCTGAATACGGGCTCAGTCTTCAGAGCTGGCAGTCTAAGCTTTCCAAGTACCTGACTGGGAGATGGAAACATGTACCGCATTGCTCACAAATAAATAATTTTTTAAATTATTAATTAAAATTGTATAAATGCTCGAATGTAAAAGTACAACAATAAGCACGTACAATCAATTTACAAAGCAAAATATATTTGATGATAAGAAATTCCGTATGTATATGGATCCAGAAAGCCATAGTAATTTCATGTTCATAAACACTACTGTCACAGACCAAGCATGCTCTATGAAGACCAGTGTCTCTCCGAGATATAAAAGAGGACAAACCTTCCACGGCTCCTCAACGCCCACATCTCCTCTTTCAATCCTGGCGATGTCTTCCACCTATGGGAGGGGAACAGCACATGGTGATGCCAAATCCGAATCCATGGATACTAATCCCCATTTTACCTCCATTTTACACATCTTTCTCTGCATTCAACTTGCTTTTAATTAAAATATTTGCTCATCTGCCCTTGACCACGCTCTCATCGAGCTATTTGAACACGCCATTGTCAACACCTGCAACACTGATCAAACAGAACCGTCTGGTTCACTATCAATAACTCCGCATGCTGACGTAAGCACTTGAAAACACACATAATATGTTCTCTTGCACTCTTGTCCAGACAGTCCTTTTCATGAATTCTTTTTCACGTCACAGGCTTGCTCTCTTCAAGTCTCTTTGTATGTCTTTGTGCATGATCTTCAGTCTGCCTGCCTGCCAACTGTGGCTGTTGCCTCATACACACACTCTCCCCTCTGCCATTCTGTCTGTCTGTCTGCCCATGTGTCTTTCTGTCTGTGAGTGTGTCTGTCTGTCTGTCTGTCTGTCTGTCTGTCTGTCTGTCTGTCTGTCTGTCTGTCTGTCTGTCTGTCTGTCTGTCTGTCTGTCTGTCTCTCTCTCTCTCCCTCACCCACCACACACACCTGTCCTTCATCGATGCGTTGGAGCTTGGTCTGGTATGCAGAGGCACGGTCCAACACGCGCCGGGAGAAGTCCTTGAACTCGTCCAGGTCACGCTGAACCTGCTGTGCCTGGGCAGGGTCGCCGTGCTGCATGAGGTAGATGGCCGCCTGGTCCATCGACGCCATGTTGTTTCGGCGCCACTCGATCTCCTCTAGGATGCGCTGCAGACAGAGAGGGGGCATGTGTACATTAGGACATGGATGATTTTGTTACATCACATCACAACAAAATGTGAGCAGTTGGAACTCAGGGTGGGAGTTTTCACATTCTGAAATTTTCCCTAAGCTAAGTGTTATATATCGAAAGGATATGGTGTACTGATCATGTAAGATACCTATTGATTGATGACAGTAAAAAAAGAATTAGACTTAGCTACTACTAACGTGAAAATGTCTTCTCTGCATCTTGGATTCATAAATGCAGCGATTTGTATTTAGTGATACGTTCAAAACAGATTACCTTACTGTTTTGTAGATATTTTTGCCATGAATAAATGTTTGAAACCATTTTGTGATCCTCAGAAGGTGAGGAGAATATTCAAGCATCTCATTGTTTGTTCATTTGTGTGAAAGATTGAGTGTATCAAACACGGACTGTCAGCCATCAGAAAGTTACATGTATATATAAAAGTTGATGTAAACGTTTGGCAAACACAAGTACACTGAGAAAAAGTGCTGCACCAATTGAGGTTCCAACGCAGAACCCCATACAACTTCCAGTATCCTTTCTTCAAGGTTCTAATCACACTAGTCACACACACACACACACTCTCTCTCTCTCTCTCTCTCTCTCTCTCTCTCTCTCTCTCTCTCTCACACACACTCACACATACACAAACACACACACACACATACACACTCACACAGACACACACACACACAAACACTCACACACACACACTCACACACAAAAACACACACACACACACACACACACACACTCACACACAAAAACACACACACACACACACACACACACACACACGCACATTGCAGGCAACTACATGCCCAGTCCAAGCCACTGACCTTCATCTCCTTCATCTTGGTGTTGATGTCCATCTGGTACAGGTGCTCAATGTTGGTCAGTTGCATGTCCACTTCAGTCAGCCACTGCAGCAGCGCTGACCGTTTGCTGTGGAACTCTTGCTGCACACTAGCAGACTGCCGCAGCTCCTGCATCAGTCCCGACAGCTGCTGCTGTACTCCTTCCCATCGGTCGTTCATCTCTTGTAGTTGCAGCTTCAAGTTGCCAGCAGCGTCGCAGCGTCCCTCCCGCGAGAGCTTGCGGTACTGCTTGTTGATGTTCTCTACGTCCGCCAGGTGCTCATGCACCCTCTTCTGAAGGGACTGAAGAAAGGGGTTCCATAATGTAATGGTTAAGGGTGCCATAAGAAAAGGGTGCCATAAGAAAAGTGTGCAGCGTGAAAAGAAAAGTGTAGGAATGCTAGATCAAGGGTAAAAATCTAAGAATATAAATGAGGCAATCTGGAGTTAAATTAGATACATTTTCATTTCATTCAAAGAGCAAACAAACCGTAATATATCAACATTACATACTATCTTGGCAATAGTAATATATTCTTTTACTCTTCCCCTGAAGTTTGTTTTACACATAACTAGGTGCCAATTCGTTTCTCCCCACATTAAAAAAATTGCGTTCAATACTACCACAGTACACAGATTATTGTAAAGAAACAGTGACAACATTTGCAGATTTTCCCAAGTGAACTGACCTCCAGCTGACTGGCGTCTGTGGAGCGTGGAGTGGAGCGTGGAGTGGAGGCTTGGTGTTCCAGCTGAAATTCTCGCACCTCAGTCTCCACCTGCCTCAGCCACTCACACGTCTTTGTACACTCCTCCCTAAAGGACTCCCAAATCTGCCACGTTGTCTCAATCCTGCAAGCAAAGACACTACCTTTAGTACATCAGCATAACCAGAACGCACGTCTAGACAATAAAAAAGCTGGCAGCACTGCATTGATTGTGCTTTAACTAGTTTTCTTTCCTAACTTGAAGTATGAGCATCCTTCTTTCAGATTTAATGACAACATAAAGACTGTTACTATGTTCATGCTTGGGGAGGACCAATTTTCCAGTATATTTCAATCATTCAATGCAAAAGCAAATTTCCTTCTAACTTTGCAACTTGTGATTGTGACAGCTTACGATCTATTTCATTTTTGAGTATTAAAACCCCCCACTGCAAACTCAACTTCCTTATCCTCTTCTTCTCTTTCACAAGACAAGAGATTCACACGTCTTGCAATTTCAGAAGAGGCAAGACTTGGCAAAGCTTTCCATGCGAATGAAACAGTTTCTTACTTGGCTCTGCGGTCAGGAGAGAGACTGCAGATCTGGCGCCAGCGTCTGTCCAGGGACTTCATGCTGTGCTGCAGGGCGTTGAACTCCACCTCCGTGGGGCAGGCATCGGAGTCGTGCAGCAGCACCTCGCACAGGTTGAGCACTGAGGCCACGCCCGCGCTGTGTCGCTCTATGTCTCGCTGCAGCTCCTGCAAAGTGATGACTATACATGTATGTCCTGGTCATACTGAATACAGAAACAGAGAGTAGTGTAGCTTATGTCATGTGCAGCTTCTCTGGGTGTATCTTAAAATTACAACCTCGTTCGTTTCCCATGTAAGCAGAATGTTTACAATCCAAGTGCATCTTATGTTTCATCAGAAGGATTTTTTTTTAAATATGCATGAAAACATTAATCAAGCAAGGATGAAGTGAAAATGCGTATTCACCATTGGTCCTAATGTGATGATGAATCGAATCTGAATAGAGGGCGCGACAGAAAACTTAGCAAAACAATGATACGAGCAGAGCCATTTAGTTGTCCTAGTCTGAGGAGCGCACTATAGTTGTCCTGGCCTTCCCATCCATAGTTCCCTGCAGCCTACCTGCTGGTGTTCCAATTTGCGCTGGATCTCACGCATGTCACAGTCGTTGTAGGTGATGGTTGCGCCGAGCTCCTGCTCCATGTCGGTCAGCCACTGGCTCAAGTTCCGCATGCTGGCGTCCAACTGTTTCACTGCCAGCACCGTCTCCTGCAGCTTGCGCTCTCTGCAGAGGCGAATGCAACAAGGCTGTGGGATGACAGGCACTGCTGGTGGTTTAGTTGGAAATTCAGGTTAAAGTTCTAACATTTCACCATCTTCAATAGTTCCGTATGCGTGTAGACAAAGGGAAAGGCGGTTGAAGAACTAAAGGAATTCCTGCATCTTCGGATGCAGACTCACCCATGTATCGTCTGTCATGTAAGTATTAAGGTTGTACTCAAACGGTGAAAAGTGTAGACTGTATCTATTTAGAGGGATACGTTTCCTTATCTATGGGGGGAAAGGTGCTGATCTGTGGGTAGTCTGGCTGTTGCATAGTTGTGACAAAGTTATCAGAAAGCTAAGACAATATATTTCTGAGTATTTGCTATGATACGTTTGCAAGAAATAAACACGACAGGAATACTTCTATGTGCACAGACGTGAGAACATTTTATAGTACGAAACTGAGGTAATTTTCCATCATGGCCGTGCTCTCCAAACATTTATTCATTCAGACTGGGGAACTAACACGAGATGATCATCTGCCGATTTATGATTATTAAAAAAATTCCTTCACGATATACAGTTCGAAGGCTTTCAAAGACTACGGATCAAGAGAGGAAGAACAAGATATTGCACCACTCAATGCTACAAAAATGAACAAACGAACGAATGAGTGAATGAATGACAAAATGAATAAACTAATGAATGACTGCTCCGATGAATATGCCATTTTTCAAGAGAGGAGCTGAATGCAAGCTGTACCTGAAGTCTGTGACTGCCCTGAGGTGCTGCCACTTGTCCTCCAGGCGGGAGATGCGCTGCTCGATGTCGGCAGAGCGGACCTGGCTGCTGACTCGCATCAGCTGCTGTCCCTGGTCCACCAGCCTCTCCTTCTCCCGCTCTTTCTCCGCCATCTCAGCCCTGTACTCCTGGTAGGACAGAGTGGAGTGCAGGTTGTAGAGCTGGAGGTTTAAAATCCCTGCTTCTCCGCAGCGATCGCAACTGGTCAAAACTTTTGGCACAAAGGAATAGTGAAAGAAGAACTAGACTACAACATCACCAAGCACTTTCACAAGTTCGATCTGAGGTCGCACTATTCAGGAGCAAGAACAACTTCTTTCTTTGTGCCGACACTCGGGGTGACTCCTACACGTTGGTTTATTATTTATGACAAAAAGGACACAACAGGAAAGTCTGAGACTGCTTGCGTAAACAAATGAGTGGAACTTTTCCAATTTGATAAAAACTACTATGAAGACAACCTTTGGCGAGAGAAAAACAAAACTGGGCAAACCAGAGCAAGAGAATCAAAAGCGAATGTTTACCGCTTACATACATGTACAAGAGAAATTCAGGTCACCCATGTGTGCTGGGATATATCCAAAAAGCCTGCACGAAAACAGCCGTACAGCACCTAAGCTGATCCAACAATGACGCATTGTTACATACAGAAACATAGTGTGTTACAAGTGACCCCAGTCTTTTTTTGTACTCTCCTTTCCGTGAACGCATGCAAACGCCCACACTGGTTTGTTCAAAACTCTCATCTTGGTCCTGCCGTAACGCTGCATTGACAACACCTAAAACTCACCACTATTCAGAGGACGTAGTCCAGAATGAAACCGAGAGCACAGTTAAAATTATCCAGAGAGTAACCGAAAGCAGCAACTTCTGAACACAATGCCTCCATCACATTCAAGTGATGCCTACCCCAGGAGTTCTTTTTTTAGACATACGGCCTCACCCGGGCATCTCCCAGTTTTTCCCCAAGTGTGGGGGAGCCAAGGTGACCACGCCTAAGTCCATATGGCTCTGTAGCCAGCCCTGATCAAACCCTAGCCACAGTAGGGCCAGGAGTCAGGTGGGCGCGGACTTGGGCAGCACTGCAATCACTTGCACTGCTTTCTCCCACAACACATGCTGGCTCACCTCACAAGCAGCCAGGCACGTGGTGCAGCGTCAAAAACCCTTGGCATTTGCCTCTGCTAGCAACTAGGCCTTCGCTCCACCATGCCTCCCTGCCGCCCCTAGCCCTCCCCATTACATACGTATGTGCGGGGGTGAGAGCTATATTTAGATAACGAGAAACTTCTCTGAGTCCCAGGCTGGGGGATTAGAGTGACCTCCCCTGCCCCTGTTGCCATGGAAACAAGACGTGGGACGAGGTTTCTTTGTTGTTCTTTTGTTTCCGAGCTCAAACAGCCTTGCTTCTCAGAGAAATTGAAAAGACCAGGCCTGCACTTTTGGAAAGAGAGGAACAAATATTGAATTAAAGAGAAGCTGTGCAGAGATACGAACGAGAATCACACACAAACCAAAATGTCATGATAGACTAAAAACGAAAAGAAGAATTTAACGTATATATACACATATGCTATTTCACTCTGCCTCCTCCAAACATTTCAATATTTTATTTTTTTCACTCCATAATGCTTTCCTTTCTTCTCTTCACTCCATCACGAGCGACTACTCGTCTTTCTTTATGCTTATGGCCTTCCCTCATCTCCTCTCAGTTTCCTTTTGCCCAACCTCGTTTTATGTTTTTCTTCCTCCTTATCCTTCATATCTCTCCTCCTCCTGCATAAAAACTCACTGTTTCCAGCTTGTGCAGGAGATCCTCCACGCTGACGTTCTTGGTGGTCATGATCCGGCGCTCCATCTCCGCGATCCACTCCAGGATCTCCCTGACCCTCTGTCCGAAGTCAGACCAGTGGAACATGGCGTCCTGCAGACGCTGGGCCCTGGCCGCTGCCTGACGTGACAGCTCGTCCCACTGCTTGTTCAACAGACGCAGACGCTGGTGCAGGATGTTCAGGTCCTCCGCCTGCACCACCTTGCGCAGCCTGGTCTCGCATGCCACCAGTTGCTGGCGCCGGTCCTCAGAGTTGGCAAAGGCTGTCTCGATGTCCTGTGTGCATGAGAGTGGTGGCTTACAGATGTCCTGTGTGCATGAGGGTGGTGGCTTACAGATGTCCTGTGTGCATGAGGGTGGTGGCTTACAGATGTCCTGTGTGCATGAGGGTGGTGGCTTACAGATGTCCTGTGTGCATGAGGGTGGTGGCTTACAGATGTCCTGTGTGCATGAGGGTGGTGGCTTACAGATGTCCTGTGTGCATGAGGGTGGTGGCTTACAAATGTCCTGTGTGCATGAGGGTGGTGGCTTACAGATGTCCTGTGTGCATGAGAGTGGTGGCTTACAGATGTCCTGTGTGCATGAGAGTGGTGGCTTACAGATGTCCTGTGTGCATGAGGGTGGTGGCTTACAGATGTCCTGTGTGCATGAGGGTGGTGGCTTACAGATGTCCTGTGTGCATGAGGGTGGTGGCTTACAGATGTCCTGTGTGCATGAGGGTGGTGGCTTACAGATGTCCTGTGTGCATGAGAGTGGTGGCTTACAGATGTCCTGTGTGCATGAGAGTGGTGGCTTACAGATGTCCTGTGTGCATGAGAGTGGTGGCTTAGAGACGTCAGGGTGGGAAGGGGATGAAAGTTAATGGGAGATCTGTACTCAAACTGGGATAGATTTGGGGATTGTATATGTTCGCGTGCTGGTTATAATGAAGTCATTATGTACATTCAGGGGACGTGTCCCAGTGTTACATGGGTACAGTTATTCATGACGATTTGGAACAAGCAGGTAAAAGCTCCTGGAAATGTCATCGAAGGAGCGTTTCTAACAACTTCCAATTTTTCTAGCACATTCAATGCTAAAAAAATCTGACCTACAAGAAAGGTAAATGAAACCTGATATGCGATAGCTTATTACAATTTACAATTTCTTTAAAAGCATCATAAATGCGATCAATGGGAGACAAGCATATGGAATGACGATTTTCAAGAACACTTTCTCATAAAAGAGCAATGCTATCATTTGAAAAACGGAGTGCTACCAAATTTCGTATACATAATGATTTACAGCAAAAGAAATGATGAATCATGGAACACATGCGCATTTGATCTAATGTACCTCCAGCATATGACATCAACCACCGCATGCACACACAGGTGCTCATGCATGACAACCTGAGTGATAGAAACCCTCATTTGCTGACAAGAGCAAACGTGGAAGATGGTAGACTCAGGTGCACGACAAAAAACGCTCCATGCAACACCACGGGTTAGTACAGTGTCTCCACAGAACACCAGTGCAGTGGCTGGCTATCCGCAGATCACGTCCTTCGCCTCAGCAGGCGGACTAATTTCAATCCCCCACTGACCACCAGCTTCAGACTTACGTGCCAGGAGTGGGAAGGTGCCGACACTGACATTACTCCGCATTGCATCAGCTACAATCAGTGTGAACTAATTTTACTTGTTCTGTCCACAAGTTACTCGCACGGCAAGTTGACAAGAGAATGACAAAGTCTAAGGTTTAGTTTAGAAAGCAGAGAGCATGCAAGACGATAAGTTATGATGGATATGAAAGAAATTTTTAAACTGTCTCCAGCAAAGGATAATGCAGAAGATTATTACTGCAGAGAGCAGATTGTTATAAGGAAAATACAAATGTTAAACTGTTCGCTAATCACATTCCTTACCAGCGTCTTGATAGGTTATAAGCTTAGTTAGTACACTGATCATATTCTGAACAATTCTAACATAGGTAAATAAATTCAATCTAGTAAAACAGGTCACACTTTATGCTACACTAGCTGAAATAGTGAAAAAAAGACTGATTGGCAATAGAAAGGAGGAAATAAAAGCAGAAACAAATGCTCTTTGAGTCAAGACAGAAACCACGGACAACCTGTCAAGTCTGCAAAAAGAGAGGAGATCAAACACAGAAGATCAAAGTCAAAGGACATCGCAATCTAGGCAGGCAGAAGTAAATAATTCTACAAACTCGAACTCATGAAACAACTGCCTAGAGTGTGCAGTGCCTCATGCAAGGCGCACACACAGCAGCTTTACATTGCTCACCTGGCATCTGCGCAAATCTGACTGGAGCTGGTCGTACTCTGTAGGCAGGTCCCTGGAGAGAGCGGTGCGAGTCTCTCTCAGCCAGGACAGGATCTCCTCTATGTCCTCCTCGCAGTCACGCCACAGCTGCAGGATCTCCTCCAGCCGCATGCAGTGGCCCGACAAGGCCCCAAGAACCTAAACACACATACAAGCAGACATGACGTGAGAGACAGAGTAGCTGGAATTTGATCAGAAGAGATTCTGCACTAAAGAAACTACAACGGTTCGCAGACAAATATGGATGCATAATGTTCAAACTGCTCGAAAACGTAGGTGAAAAGTTATGATCAAAGACTGCATAAAACTGCACCGAATGCTAAAATATGTTATATTCGTCGAGTTCAAAAGCAAAGCACCCACATGTGGCTCCTGAATGGCTTCCTCAGTCGCCGAATCGTTACACCGAGGGAAGAAATTAGGGTTATGATTGATAGTGACTAACTGCCCGTCATCTTTTACTATCATAAAGTAATGGATGATCTGTTAGCTTGACCTTTTCTTTTTAAACTTTAGCGCATAACAGGATACCGTTACGTAGACAAGATGTACAATTACAATGGCAAAGAACAAACCCCCTGATTAAGGCAATGGGAGTCATTAATACGAATTTCAGTGAGAAAGTCATTCTTGGCATATGTGACCACGTGAGCTCAGCCCAAGAGGTAAGCATGCAGGATTTGTCTTACGGTTTTTGGCAGTACACCGGTACCTGGCTTAGAAAGTCAAGGTATTAATTAGTCAACACTGCCAGACTCGTTTTAGTCACTCATGATTGCCAGGCCAGACGGGTAGGCACCACAGTGGAAGGGAATAAATGGCGCCGGTGATCTGCACCTCTTAACCCTCCCCAGGAATCAGCGAAGGCAGTAGGCCAGCTGCTTACAGGGGGAGAAAGTAAATACATTGTATTGATATATCAGACCTGGTGCCAGTTGTGCTGAAGCTGGGCCTGACAGACACGGATTTCCTCACTGGCCTTGTCATCTGCCTGTGCCAGCAGCCCCCTGCCCAGCTCTCCAACTCGCTGGAAGTCTCTCTCCTGCAGCTTGAACTCGCTCTGCAGGTTCTGCAAAGAGAAAGCGTGTTTGTTGGCAGGCAGCAGATGGTGAATCTGATGGTGGTGATAGTAATAACGAAAGTGATGACGCGATGACAACTGAAAAAAGACAATTTCGATGACGACGATAATTAGAAAAAATGCCAGTAATTATATTGTTTATTTCTTATATGTTGGACACATTGTAGTTTTGCGTGTTGGAATAATTAATAGACGTGTCAAATAATGCATTTAAAACGTAATTCCCGAACGCATTTTTTTCCGTTTTAAACACTGTTGTTCTTCAAACGTTCAGTTCCAAATCAGGCAGCAGCTTTAGTAACATTAAATAACAACAAAACTAGTTTAAAACGCACTTCTTGAATTGACTCTGATTGCACGAGGTGATAGATAACACATCGGTTCTTGTTCAGTGACGAAAACGTCTAAGTGGTCCATGAAAGAACACCACACACCTTGACCTTCTCCAGGAGGTTCCGTGTGGTCTGGATGGAGACAGTGTCGAACTCAAAGGCTCGAAGTGCTGCCTCCTTGCGTGACAGCCAGGCCCTCATGGCCTCCGACAGGGAGTTGAAGGCCTGCCACTTCTTGACCGTGGAGTCGATGATGGCCTTGCGCTGTGCAGCGCGACGCACCACACTCTGCCACTGCTCTGACAGAAGTTGCAGTTTTCGCTGGAACTCCTCCCTGTCCTCCACATCTCCCGCCCGCATCATCTTGTCTCCGTCCGCTATAATGGAGTGCAGCACCTGCTCGCGGCTGTACATCTCCGACTCAAATTTCTGTGATCAGACGAAAAATGGGTTGGATTATGGTGTTTTAGAGATATCGAAATATATTAAGTGTAAAGATGATTATAAGAAAAAAAATTAACAGTTAACTATTATCAATATCTTTAATATTTTAACAACTCGAAACTTAAGAAGAGTGCAGTGACTGGCGGGATAGGCGAGGGGTTGTTTGGGCTTGGATGCGCCGGTTAAAAAGATTTTAAAAAATGAGAAATGGTTGGAATAGACATAATTTTAATAATAATAATAATAATAATAATAATAATAATAATAATAATAATAATAATAATATTATTATTATTATTATTATTATTATTATTATTATTATTATTATTATTATTATTATTATTATAATAAAAAATCGAAACACTAAGGAGATATTGGAGAATGCCTACGACGAGAAAAAAATCATGATATTCTCGTGTGAAATTCGAAGTCAAATTTCCGTGATTTCCTTTTGCAAATCAGTAATCAAGACCTAAGTAATTTCAATTACATAGGGCTATATATTTCACACAGTTTATTCAGGCAATACAATCAGACAGCAAATCCAGTATAGTCCACACATCACACAATCATTGGCAGTCCTCCTCACCTCACAGTGCCTCTGCTGGTCCTGCAGATCAGCCAAGTTGCCTGCAATTTCCCGTGCCAAGTCGTGCTCGGTGCTGGCCAGGAAGGCCATCCACGTCTCACACTTGGCTGTGAAGTCCTGCTGCGACAGGATGCTTCCCTGCAGCGTGCGGCAGCGCTCGTTGGTGTCCCCAAAGAGGCGCTGCCATCGGTGGTTGAGCTCCCGAAGGCGCAGGGCGTCCGGCTCCTGGAGGGCCAGGCGGTAGCCCAGGTCGTTGAGGGCATCCAGGCGTGTGGTCATGTTGTTGAACTGCAGCAGCAGTTCCTTCAGCTGGTCCAGTCGATCCTGGAAGAAGCGAGAAACAGGGCGGTTCTGATACGAGTTTCACTTACTGCATTCACCCTCATGTGGGAGACCAGTTCTGCAAGGTTGTTATTGAGAAGCGACTTTGAAATCTTGAAGGAGTCTCGAACGCAATGTATCATAAAGGAAAAACTTTTTGTTCCTCATAGAGTATATTTCATTATTAACAAATGGGAAAGAAAATGCCTGACTCCATAAATCTTGGATACAGTAATTATGAATGCAATTACTGAAACTCGTCTCTTTAGAAAATCTATCCACAAGATAAGAATTCTCGGATTGTAATACAGTCCATTTATATGAGAAATCTGGAAAGTATCGGCTATGTGTTAGAACAAGCAGATACATGGATAGAAAAAGCATATTCGTAACAATAATTTTACTCCTAGTCCGTCTTTCATCACATTCAATTCAAACAACAAAACAATGTCCCTTCTGCTCCAGCCACTTACTTTGAGCACCTCTTCCTCCGCAGTCTTGCTGGGGTCAGGTGGAGTCAGCACGGACTGGGCGTGGGACAGGAAGTTGTGGACAGTGTCAAAGGCCTGGCGGAACTGGCTCATCTGACTCAAGTCATCCTGCAAGGAGCTGATGTGGCTAGAGACCAGCTGCCGCAGCGCCAGCATTCTCTGCTCCAAGGAGGACTGACGGGAGGTGATCAGGACGATGGAGGAGGTGTTCATGTCCTTGGTGAGCGTGTCCGTCAGTTTGCACAGTGTGGACATGTCGCTCTGCACAGCATCCAGCTCCCGGAGGAGCTTCTGTAAGCAAGACAAATCAGCATGTGTTTTTACAGCCACAAGATCGAAGAATGTTATGTCATCTAGACGATATTCAATTGGGATGTGTGTTTTTTAAGAGGGATGGTGTGTGTGTGTGTGTGTGTGTGTGTGTGTGTGTGTGTGAGAAGAAGGTGGGGTGGTGTTTTCAAGGTGGGGACTTCGCTATCATACAAGGTGTGATCTGGAGCATCATCAGAAACATTTGTATAAATCACGACCCAATTTTTTCAACGTTCATAAATATAATAAATGTTTGTGTGCTAATGTCATCCTTCATATGACAACACGAATGTGAGCTATAGCTAGATGTTGACAACACAAGCTTATTCCTAAATGAAGACAATGCTAACAAATTCACATTTCTGAAACAGTAGCTTTAATAATAACAAAATGAACCTAAACGAATTATCCACAACCACAATCAGCGAAGCTACCACCGATGCAAATCGTCTGCCTCAAGTTACCCAGGCATTCTACTCACTTTACTGAGAAAGAGCAGATACAACATCGCTGTCAAACGCAGGGCACATCCCAGCAGAAGTAGGATGGAGACTATCTCCAGTACAGACATCCAGGCTGTACTTCATACGCCGTTGCTAACAAAACTGCAGATCCAGTGTTTAGGTTGCATGTCCACCTCGTTACTGACGCTCGCAGTCACCGAGGCAAGCGGCCAGACATGCAGAAAACACTCCAGCTACTACATTAGCATTTCTGGCAATAACAAGAGACAACCACTCCGCTGGCCAGACTTAGTACCCAGATAATCCGCAGCCTGCCGTTGTTTTGGCTGCTCTGCCTGCCATGGTAGATTTAGTGCTTGGGGTGTGAAGCCACAACAAACGGTAGACCAAAACACTTCATTAAAAGAATGCATGAAATACACAGCATAATCTTGGATTAAAGTTACTTTGAGCAGAGAGATACAAAAATGCGAAAGTGAAGGCTGTTAGCAAATGATGAAGGATGACCGTATCCTAGGAGAAGTTTAAGAAAATATTCTTCCCTTGTCTCAGAGTTCTTGATTATTTATTAAAGTCCTTTAGATTCCCATACACGCACTCACCCGCCAACCCCATCCCCAAACTTTGTACAAGTATTTATAAAAATAAATGCAAGAGAAAAGCGTAGCATTGTTTTCTACCATGTTAGAAGGTGTGGATGAGTAAAAATCTATTCTTCCTGATAAATTATTACTCAACATAAGCAATTTTTCCAGGACAAATAATATGATAGTTTTAGAGCAAGAACAGTATGTCCTTTGAATTGTCCCCTCTACAATTATCAGTCTTAGATGCATTATACCCACCTTATAAATTAATACATGCGTGCACGCACGCACATTACACGCACGCGCGCAAGCACGATCTCTCCATGCCATAAACACGTCTCGTTTTCTACATAATCATTTACAATACGCACGCGCGCATGCACACGCGCGCGCGCACATTCACATTGATCCTTCAATTTTCAAGTCTGCACCCCAAACCCTGCACAGCACGCGACTGACCTTGCACAAGTCGAGGCACTCTTGCCTCTTGGTGCTGTCTTCCCTCATGCCCACCAGCTCCCCAGCCTGCTTCTCCCGTTGTTCCAGCCACGCTTTCAGGCGCCTGTATTCAGCCTCGAACTGCTCCCAGTGGCCCAGGGACGCCTCGAAGCTGGCACTCCGAGCCACAAGGTCCGCATACAGCTGCTGCCACCTGCACGCATATAATCTTTGTCAAAATCAAATCATTTCAGTATGATACTTCTTCGGAGGGAAAATATCGATGAAGTTTTAAAACGCACACACACACACGCACACGCACGCACGCACGCACGCACAAACACAGAGTGACGAGAGAGAGAGAGAGAGAGAGAGAGAGAGAGAGAGAGAGAGAGAGAGAGAGAGAGAGAGAGAGAGAGAGGGAGAGGAGAGAGAGAGAGAGACAGAGGCAGATAAATAGACAGAGAGAGAGAGAGAGAGAGAGAGACAGACAGACAGACAGAGAGAGAGAGACAGAGAGAGAGACATAGAGTGACAGAGAGAACAGAATGTCTATCTATTTGTAAACTGTATGTTTTCATAAGCATAACACACTTTGCCATTTGGGTTAATGCGTTGTGTTTATATGAACTGAACAGCTACATTCAGCATTATAGGGCACAACGTGTAACCAGACATCTCGGTCATACTCACTTAGAGTCAACTTCAGCAATCGCTCTCTTGATCTCGGCCTGTGCAGGTGCTTCGCACATCTTGGTCAGTTGAGAGCCCAGAGTGACCAGTGCCTTCTGCTGGCCAGACCGCTGCTGCATGTCCTTCTCCAGCGCCTGAAGCGAGTGATCAGTTTTATTGCTATGTCTTTCATTATCATCGGGTAAGCCACCTTTTTCGAACAATTCAAAGTCTTTTGATGTTAAGTGCTTTGTGTGGTATGATTGTTACATAACTGAGGGTAAGAGGAAATGCAATCACATGCATACGTAATAACGTTGATCCACACACATTTGGCTCCATAATGATCAAATGAGAGCCTAATTGAAAACAAACAATGAATGGTCTGGTTTTGGCAAATTGACAGAACCCAAAATGGGTAACGTAATTTTCATCAGGTGCATTATCCGCATCCCAAATAGTGCTTTAAAAAAGTGCTTCTTTCGTTGTAACAGATGGATGGAAGTGGACACTAAGTGCAAAGCAAAGTCCAGTCTTCAATCTTCGAAAAGCTGCTCACCTTGAGCTTCTCAGTCTGGGAGCGGAGGGTAGAGATGTCACCACCCACAGTGCTGTAGCGGTTCAGGCAGTACTCTGTCTGTGCCAGCACCTGCTGCACCTCCTGAAGCTGGTTGCCATAGCGACCCCACTGTGCCAGCACGTCCTCCAGGAGGTTCTCTAGCTGCAGCAGCTGTTCCTCCAGGTGAAGCCACAGCTTGTTGAGGGAGTCCAGGGACTCCTGCACTGAGCGCTGGCATCCTGGGGACTCGGTGCTCAGCTCGAGCAGCTTGGCACCCAGCTCCTTCACCCGCTCTATGTCACCTTCTTTGGACTTGAGCAGCTGCTGCAGGTTCTGCAGACGAAAGAGTACACGGCAAAATGGAAAATATATTCCTCTAATATATATATATATATATATATATATATATATATATATATATATATATATATATATTTATAGTCCATATCGTTTCTCTGGTGTTGTCATTGTACTGGCCACATCTCTATCAAGTCTTTGTGAGATGTAGAAATAGCGAGGATGTGATAAACTAGAACAGTAACTTAGGTAACACTTGCTGAAAAATGATAGGCAGTTTTGGAAAAGAGCACATCACAGATTACACCTTGATATGCTTTTAAACCCTTAACTGTTACTTCTCTCTGGAAGCAAAATTACAAAATTGAACTTCTCAAAGAAATACAAATAGAGTGCGGTCACATAAAAGACTAAATGTTATGAAAGAAACTATAATTGAGTGACTGTAAGATGGCAAACAAAATAGAAGCGCCTGAGTAAACTAAACAAGAGAAGGAGATAAAGATGTCCATGCGTTCCTCCTAGCACTTATATCACTCCTTTTCCATGACTGTGTATCTATTGATGCTATTTATGAAAAAAGAAAAATAACCACGATAACTTTAGATTATGAAAATATATAAAACAACATGTACATACACTGTGGTAATTGCTTAATGTCAGACATTTATGTTAACAATGATCATGCAAGCAGACAGTTTTCTTTCAGCTGTATGATACTTGAAGGTGTTACTTCACGACTGTACTGATTTGTAATATGTACATAAAATGCTCTTGTTTTACATATGTACATATAATCTTTCTTAACGTGAAAGAGAAATGTAAATACTATTTGAATACATGCCTAAAACAGGGAGACGAGAAGAGAAAATTGTTGACATCATATACTGAAGACACCGACCTTGCAGTCTCGCAGCGTGTGCCTGACAGCTGATTCGTTGCCCATTAGCTTGTACTGGCACATCTTGGCTTCCTGCTCAGCAAACCAGGCCTGCATCCTGTTGAGAACTGCCTCGTACTGCTCCCAGTGGGCAGTCAGTCCCTCTAGAGACAGCAGCCTCTCCTCCACGTCTCGACACACGCCCTCCCACCGCTTATTGTGCTCCCGCAGCTTGTTGGCGAAGTCCTGCTTCTCCCTCGGTGAGTCCGTGTCGAAGGGTTTGGGTTGCAGCACCGACTGGTTCACGAAGTCCATTGTCATCTGCTTGCTAGCCAGCTCGATCTTGTGGCCCTGGTCACAGAGGAGAGAGTGCAGGCTTGAAGGCATGGTGACACTGATACAGGGATCATACAACTACTGATGTGCATGCACGCTTTACCATCACATTATGTATCTCAGAATGTTGACATGAAAACAGAAGAAACATTTGTCCTTGTTTCAAGCAGCAAATGCTTAGAGAGAAAAAGGGTAACACAAAGTAGGTGGTAATTTCACTGTGGATATGCTAAAATGAAGAGTTTCACAGCATTCCTTACCAAACTCATTTTAATGAATATCAATAAATAAAAACTGAGACCAAAGGCTTGCTATACTGAATCAAGGTATCCACGCTTGTTGGCCCGATAACCCTTTGGTATTATTCCCTAATCCAGCAAATCTGAAAGTCCAGAGCAATAACAAATAGAAGGAAACTTTTCCTAAAATGTATCACCTTGTATCGTCTGAGCATAAGTTCGATGTCAGCGTGGCTGCGAATGGGCTTGTTGCGATCTTCACGCAGTGTGCGCCTCATATGCTCCATCCATTCCTCCAGCTCCTTGAGTGCCTGTCTGCTGGGCATCAACTCCATCTGGGCCTGGGGCACAAAGAAGCAACTATGTACTTGCTTGCAGGGAGGTAATGATGAATAAAGTTTGTAATCTCATTAACTAGCAAAAGACCCCAAACACACACACACACACACACACACACACACACACACACACACACACACACGCACACACACACACACACACACACACACACACACACGCGCGCACACACACACACACACACACACACACACACACTCACACACACACACACACACACACACACAGACACACACAAATAGGAAAGAGTAGCAGTGCAAGATAACTAAAGTTTGATACGACAGAGGTAAGAAAAAGTATTGCAACTAAAGTTAGAAAAAATGCCTGTGAGAATCCTAATCTAATTTTAAAAAGTAATTATGTGAATGAACTGTTGATGAATAACTAATACAGTATGCTCACAGATAAGTTAGTAACTTCACTGGCTTTCCAATCCAGCATTAACAGTTCGATTGCACAAGAGAATGACATCAACTTCGAACTACAAGATCAGTAAAGAGCATTGTACATCAATGAACTATGATCCATGACGCACGCTGGGACATTGACGAGTCCCTCACTAGTGGCTGCCTCCCTCACTAGCGGCTGCCTCCCTCACTAGCGGCTGCCTCCCTCACTAGCGGCTGCCTCCCTCACTAGTGGCTGTCTCCCTCACTAGTGGCTGCCTCCCTCACTAGCGGCTGCCTCCCTCACTAGTGGCTGCCTCTCTCCCTAGTGGCTGCCTCCCTCACTAGCGGCTGCCTCCCTCACTAGTGGCTGCCTCCCTCACTAGCGGCTGCCTCCCTCACTAGTGGCTGCCTCCCTCACTAGTGGCTGCCTCCCTCACTAGTGGCTGCCTCCCTCACTAGTGGCTGCCTCCCTCACTAGTGGCTGCCTCCCTCACTAGCGGCTGCCTCCCTCACTAGCAGCTGCCTCCCTCACTAGCGGCTGCCTCCCTCACTAGTGGCTGCCTCCCTCACTAGCGGCTGCCTCCCTCACTAGAGGCTGCCTCCCTCACTAGTGGCTGCCTCCCTCACTAGTGGCTGCCTCCCTCACTAGCGGCTGCCTCCCTCACCTGGTGCAGCAGCTCCTTGGCCTTCTCGATGTCGTGCTGGAGCTGGGCCCACTCGTTGTCCAGCTTGGTCAGGCGGTCCTCCAGGCCCGCCGTGTTGAAGGTCTGGTTGGCAGCCAGCTGTCGGCCTGCCCTCTGCACCTTGGCCACCAATGGATGCTGTGCTTCCACCTCCTTCTGGAACTCCTGCACAGTGAAGTAAGAGGAGGACTGAGTTGGTGCATAACAATATGAAAATTTCTAATAGACTGTACGATAGGACGAGGGCTACTATTAGAAACAGTACAGACACCATAGGGTTCGATAAGCTGAGTGCTTTTGAGGAGAAACACGTTGATCATGAGAGGCTGTGTACAGTGAAATGGGGATTAACAACTGGAGACTAAATATAATCTTTTCTCAGACACATGTTTAGGGAAAGACATTTCATGGGGGAAAAACATTACTGGAAATACTAAACGAAATTCTATTCCACAACCTCATTAAATGAGCACTAATGTGCGTAATGTGCGTCAAACGTGAATCCACTGTTGTCTCTGGTGTGTAACTGAATGATATAAATATGGCAAAAAAGTCATAACATTTTGGTTATTCCCTTTACATCTAATCATGCTACTGGGAGGATCAAGTCAAACATGTGTAGTCTTAAACAGTATTTTTATGCATACTTGCAATAATTCACGCAAGAAGGCAGGTGGAGACAACGTTGCTAGAGTAGGCCACTCACCAGGAGTTTCTCCACCTTGGTGCGAATGGCAGCGATGCTCTGCAGGTCCTTGTCTGATAGTTGTTTGAGGCTGGTCAGCTTGGAGCGGGCAGTGACCAGCCATGAGGCTAGCACTGCTGCCTCTGCCTCCATTGTCTGCAGCTGGTCTCCCACAGTTTCTGCCCTGTGAACGTGGAAGGTACACAATGAGAGTTACTTCATTTCTGGCTCATAGCACTATCTGCAAAATGTATATGAAATTAAAAATGGATATCATAGTGAATTAAAAAATCTTCTATTGTAATTAAGTTATATTCACCATCACCAATAATACAACTACCACGAAACACTTCTCACCAAAAAAATTCAAACTGCAGAAAAAATATTAAAACTTAGAAAAACATATTTCTATTGACAAGTCATCTCGCTTCTTTTATGTAGAAAAGAGCACATACAAAAAGAAACTTATCAAAGGCATTCACCAAAAGAACATAAATAAAAAATAACTTCCAAGAAGGGAGAACTTAAAAGCAATTGTTCATCTGCCAAAGCATTGCACTTCTGGTCCGTAATAGATATCACTACACGGACAAATGACCAATCGACACTGCAACACTTCTATGGGGGCCGCTACTCACTTTTTCAGTTCCTGGGTGAGGGCGGCGTTGAGGTCCACCCACTTGTCACCGAGGTCTGCGATGGCGCTTTCCAGGGTCGGGCAGTGCAGGGAGTGGAGGAGGCTCTTCCCTCCGTCCACAACCTGAAACACCGCTGCCTTCTCCCCAGCAAGCGCCACCTGCAGGCGCCGGTACGTGTTCAGCTTCTCTTGGATGGAGACTAAAGTGTCTGTGCCTGTGATGGGACCAGGGATATCCCGCTCTATGTCCGCCAGGCTGGACGCCAGTCGCTTCTGCGCTGCCTCCAGATCCGTCCACAGGCGGATGAGCCGCTCCAGGCGCTGTCCATGCAGGTTGGCCTTGTCTACTAGGATGTCCGTCAGGTTGGCCAGACGCCTGCGTGTCGTGAAAGAGATCAGGTACACTGTTTAGGAAACTGAGTATATTGACATGTTTGCATAGAATTAAGAATAAGAGAAAGCTTGTGGTGTATTTCTAAAGATCACATTGATTTACTCATTCAAATTAATACCTCTACAGAATTACTGAAAACAAAATGAACACAGACAGATTATTCGATCAAAGCCCATTATGTTAACTTCAAGGCTAGATACCCCCCCCCCCCCCCCACTCACCCCCACCCCCCAAATCAAGTTCTCGATAAAACACTGATATATAGGCAACATAAATGCAAATGATAGATAAGACAACTAAGCATAACGTTAAGTTCCTTAAAGTGAAAGGATAGCATCACTCACGTGTGCTGGACATGCAGTCTGTCCCGTGTAGTCTGGTCACACTGGTTGGCCAGTGAGTCCAGCATACCTTTGTGGACTTCCAGGTCACTGAAGAAGTCCTGCAAGACACACACACACCATCCAGTCAGCAGCCGGCATGGGGAAACATGAAGTGACAAATACATGCTTTATTAATGGTAGGTTAGAATATCTCAACAGGCGTGCGAAAAAAATGAAAATATATCTTTGAATTCATATAGAACTAAAATGTAATAAAAACGATGGCATGAAAAAAATGCAAATGTGCATGAAAAAAAACACTGTTGGCCAATATGAATAAGACATCAAAAACAAATCAACCAAAACTGTCATTCATAAAGAATAAGGCAAGTGTAGCATAGTCTTGTTATGCCAACGTCTCTTTGATCCCATAATAAAGGTAAGATCACAAACGAAGAAAGGGAAAAATATGCAATGGGAACATAATGAGAGACAGAGAGACACACACACCGACGTGTGAAAACTACTGATGCAATGTCGACCACTGCTGGCCTTTAAGTAAGTCAATGAGTAAACTATTCACTAATTCAGGCTGACGCAGAGACAGACATGAGACTTTCGAGGCTCTGCACACCGCTGAGGACATCACCTTGTGTGAGTTGAGCTGCTGCCTGAGTTGTGACAGGTCTGCAGCAGAGATGGAGTCGGTGCCTAGCTTGGTCTCTGCGGTCTCCAAGAACTGGGAGTAGTCCTTCAGCATCTTCTCGTACTGGTCGTGTACTGAGACTGACTGCAGCAGGTCTGCTTTTCTGTCCAGCACCTGCAGACATAGAACAAGCTCCATGCATGGAGGGAGGATGCTGGAGATGGATGCACAGTAATACTTTTTTATTTAAAGAACACAACTTTCATGTAGAATATGCTTCATATATCTCTTCCTAAAGAAGTCCCTTTCTTTCTCTCCAAGACGCAGATTAGTTATATTTACTTTTTCACTCGATTCTTTCTTTCACATGTCATCTTTTTTCCATTCCTTAACATCGGCACTGATAAAACACACACACACACACGCACACACACACACACACACACACACACACACACACACACACACACACGCACACACACACACACACACACACAAATCTACCTTGTCTGTCCAACTTTAAATACCTTTTCTTTTTGAATCCATCTTCACTATTTGCTTTGTGTCTGCATGTTCATCAGTAACTGGTTCTTAACATGTTCAGTTGGCAGCTGGTCAAACAATCTGTAATCTCAATCCCTCACTCCCTCCCTCCCTCCCTCCCTCACTCTGTCCCTCCCTCACTCACTCCCTCAATCTCTTTGTCCACTCATCCATCCGTCCGTCCGTCCATCCATTTAATTTCCGTCCATTTATTGATGTGAGAGGCTGACCTTGCGTTGGAGGTCCATGTAGGTGGACTGGAGGGCCGGGATCTGGGAGAGGAAGGCACCCTGGGGGTACAGCCCTGCAATCTCAGCCTCCCGGCGCTTGAGCTGCTCCAGGTGATCCTCGCATTTGGCCAGCTGGCTCTCCAGCCGCTGTGGTCAGAGGCAGACTTGCTGCACCGGGTGTGTCAGCTAGCACAAGTCACAGGTGGGAACAGCAAGCATGGAGTGGAGTATGAACTGGTGGGCATTGCAAACGGGGTAAATCGGCAGAGAAGCTGCACTTACAAGACATGAGAACTAACCACCATAGATTGTGTGTAGATTGATGAGTGTGTGTATAGTGAACCAACAGAGATATTTAAAGGAGTTGGAAGAAACTGCACATGAATGACATGAGGGACCAGTGTGGCAGGTATGATGTGTAAAATATGCACCAACAGGAGAAATCAAGAAGGAATCAGCAATAAACAGCACATGAACATTGTAATGAGGCAGTTGACTAGGATGGTGTGTACATGTAAAATGACTCAACAAAGAAGCCAACAGGAGAAGCCAGCATACAGAAGTATGACAAAGATGGCACCAGCGAGAAAGCAATCCATCCCTACGCCACTATTCCATCTACTGGAGCCGCTGATAATACAGAGAAGTGAATCAGAAGAGTCAGAGCTGCTTGATTAAATTTTTACAATGAGAATGCTTGATAATCTGCAGTGAAAATGGAGGGAGGTCGTGGTGATGGGCATATGTTCATGAAATGAAAAATGCCACATGGAAACACCATGCAGATGAGGTGACATCGTGGAACAAGCAAAGTGACGTTGCATATTCATCCTAAATGCAATGACTTGTTCATTCAGTTTTCAGCTCCACAAATTTACATGTATGATAAAAACAAGTTCTTCATCAAAATAAAGATTAAATACAAAAGTCAATATTATGGCATTGCTTAACATTTTTAAAAACCTTTTCTGAAAGCATAGTCAAATTTCCTCAATTTGGCAATATGTCCCATGTAGACAGACAGATATAGGTTAAATGAACGTATTGCAATATTGTAATACTGGACAGTTTTTATGTATCTTAACATTGTCTAAAATTGGAGTAAAAGTGGCTTTAAAAAATGCTACTGGCCCTTAATGTGCATAATTTTTTTAAAACTAGTTCATCCAATGCAGATATAGCAACAGCCCAAATCTAGCTTCAATGCGCATATTGCTACAGCAAGCTTGCATGTCAACTTGAACTTCTAAAAAAGTTTGAGTGTACAACCTTCACACAATAACTCCAACACAAAAGAGATCACACTCATACCCATACCACCAACAATGAGTCAAGAAAACACAATATTTCAACTTCAAATCTATTTTTAAAAGTTCAAGTATGAAGCCACACAATCCACACATTTCTCAAGTAAACAGTTGTTGACAAACGATAAATGCTGTGTTTTATCATCCTGGCTACCACGAACTAAGACTTGGAAGCAACTAATTTGATTCAGTCTGTCTCTTCTACAGTTTTACAGCTTTTCTGTTTCCTTTCCCTCTCAATGCAGCCTGTAGTAAGGGTATGGCAAGTAATGGCATGCAAATTCAAAAATCCTTCACCACACTACTCATTGGCTTGCAGTTGTATCAGGCACAATACTACATTCCCACTAAGTTACCAGGGTCCACTACGAGTTCAACTAGGAATACATGCTTGCACTGGAAACTACAGGCAGGGGTTTCACAGCACCCAGCAACATTTCCAAGCCTAAAACTCCTTTAAGATATATGTTTTGGTAATGTATTTGTACAATCACACAAAAAACTGAATGCTGCTGCAACTTGCAGTCGTAAGTTTCCCACAAAACATTCTTCTTGTGCATCAAAGTTCCCTGGTGACAGCAGAAACCTATGTGGAAGTGCAACAGGGGTGCAGATGCGTACAGTACATGCATGCAGCAGAATATTTAGGAAAGAATACACCTCTGGACACTCGGATATGTGCAATATCAAAGAGCCATTCAATTTCTTGCCATCCTGCTGTGCAGCCCATTGCCCATGTGCTTTCTGTCTGATGTACTTTCAGGATTTGGTTCTGCTTCATGTGAAAAGCTTGCAGAGAGGTAGAGACTCAGCACTTTGAACAGGGAGGGGAAATAAACCCAAAACTTCAAAAAGAGGAAGTTTGGCAAGTGATAGATGCAGGCAAACAACCATACTCACCCTTTGAGAATGTCCAGGTCTCTTTAAATATTATAAACATCAAGCTCATATTCAGTCAACTAGACATAGCCTGAAGTCCAGAGAAACACCATCATGCATATTGTTCAGATGACAGAGCAAGTGTTAGATCAGTCACCAAGTTCAGTCCCATAACAGGCACATACATCAAACAAATGATGAACAACTGACTCAATCAAAGTGTATTAGAACAGAACAGATTACATTGCAGTCAGCACGGCATGTTTGACTGTCAATCCCCTTTCATGCAGTGCGAAAGTTAAGGGATGGAACAATATGGAGAGAATAGAGGAGATACTTCATGCATACCTCCACTGTCCTTGACAATACTCATAGGAAGAGGATAACGTGCAAGTAAGATGCATTTAACTTCCCAGTCCTTTGAGAATAAAAGAAAAGATCTACTCTCCCTTTCAAAAGAATGTTCTATTCTGTTTTACTACATATCAGACAAAATGCTCCGATTAATTGTTTTTCTACAGTCTCATATACACCATTAAGGGAAAAACTTTTGAAAACTGTTCTATCATTTACAACCTATTAAGCAGAGATGCTATGCTTGTCTAGAAGTAAAGTAAAAACAAAAAGGGGAAGCACTGCCTTTGATAGCCTAAATTTCCACACTCTCTATAAAGTAACTCTGGCATAATTGTCTACACCTATACTAATAGCAGGTCAACAAACTTGATGTAAAGACACTATATGAGGTAAATGATCAACGACACTTTCACAGGATCCTACCTGTGTGCTGGTGAGGCGAGCATCCACCGACGCCCCTGGTGTCTGCCCAGCCAGCAGCTTCTGAAGCTCTGCAAGCTTGGTCTGAAGTTGGGTTAGCTCCCTCTGTGAGAAAACACAGGCTCAGTTTGAGTCAGCATATTTTCTCTTCCTCTTTATGTTCGTTTTGAGGATGAACGAGTGTGGAGAGGCTTGTAGGGGATAGGTGTGGGGATCTGGTGACCAGTTCCTTCATGGTTATGAGTTTGAATCCAGGTCTTCCTTGAGTGGTTGGAATCACAGGCAATTTGAGTTGGGTGGTTGATTTTGCATACCACAATACTTCTGTTATCAAATTAGGTATGCATGAACTGATATGATTCCAATGTTTCTCTCATCTCACCACATCCTTTTTAATAAACCTTTCTGAATACTTGGAGTCATGCTGGGTTAAATTTTCGGGAAGGTCCCAAAGCGTTCAAGTGTTCCATCTGATGAGGGGGCACGGAGTGGTCTGGTCGAGTGTTGTGCTAGTTGCAAAACCCAGAGTTTCTACTATTGAAAATTGTACTCATTATGCTTGGTAAATTCCCTCTCTATGAAACACGGAAGTGAAAGAAAACCAAAATGTTTTCACGCTAGCATTTGACAGAATAACAAGTCTGACAAGTAAAAGATTGCTTCCAACAATAATTGTTGACTTTTCACTGAGATACATGTTAGGATAAGTCTAGGTTGAAAAGAAAACGGCTGCAAACTTCCACCTACGAATCACAATTATTTCGCGCCATTCAGATTAAGATGAAACACAAAACTCAGTCGTCTGCAACGCTCCAGCTGACGAAAATCCACAAGGGAGACAAACGTACCTGGTAGCTCTGCCAGTGACTGTCGACGCGGCGGAGTTCTTCCCCTTGCTGCTGGGCCTGAGTTTCGAGAATGGAGACACGTGCATTGAGATGGGACAGCGTCTGCTGGATGAGGGTCTGGCTGCGGAGGCTGGTGGAGGACAGCAACTCCTGGGACTGCCTGCTCATGGCAGCAATCTCCTCCTGCAAGGCCTTGATCTCGCGCTGTAGGTTCTGCAACATGGAGGAAGGAGGATGTGGAACACTGGATTATCTTATACAAACTCAACTGTAGCAAGTTCTTTATTTTGATGCCATTTTGCATATATCTTTACTCGTACTTTATGAGAAACATCTCAACATCAATGCATGAATGCTATTAAAAATATCTTCTATGGGCAGCTCTCTAAGTAATCATGCTGCTGTCTACCATTTCGCTAAATCTTATTTCACTACCTGGAAAGCTTTCTTTCCATATTATCAAACAATTTTTACATTCTTATGCAAATAATTCCCAACTGTATCTCTTATCCCAAATCTCTGTTTATATCATGCCAACTTTATCAGTGTGACAAAGATCCGAGTGTCGGCATCAAATATTTCCAAATACATATTTAACACTAGCTCTGCTGCTTGCTCAGAAACTTCAAGCCACAGATGAACCCATTTTTCCTTCCCAAAACTCTTCTCCTCCATTCACACACACACGGCTCTCTCTCTCTCTTTCTCTCTCTCTCTCTCTCTCTCTCTCTCTCTCTCTCTCTCTCTCTCTCTCGCTTTGTGTCTGTCTGTCTCTGTCCGTCCGTCTGTCTGTTTGTCTCACACACACACACACACACACACACACACACACACACACACACACACACACACACACGCACACAGACAAACACACACACACACACACACACACACACACACACACAAACATACACACATACAATGATACACTCACACACCAACTTCCTGCTCTCACAGATAATCCACTTCACCTCTTTTTCCCCTCACGATCCCCCTCATCCCCCCAAATCCTATAACCCTCATCCAGTTCTTGCTTCCTCGCACACCTCGTTCTCCTGCAGCTGCTGCTGGGTGGAGATGCTGGGGTCAGGAGCAAAGAGCCTGTGCTGCGCCGCGTCTAGCCAGGTGGAGATGCCCTGAAGTGCATCCTGGTACTGCTGCTGGTAGCCAAGGACATCAGACAGCCGCAGCTGCCTGTCTTCCACCTGTGTGGTCAGCTGCTGCCAGCAGTCTTTAAGCTCTGTGAGGATGCCCCTCATCTCGGCAATGTCTCCCCGGGACCTCGGTCCCTCTGTCACTGTGGTCCACGTGGTGCTCAGGTGTAGGGAGTCTCCCTCCTGTTTAGGGTGTAGTAGGAGGTCATGAGGACATGCATTGAAGTTGAAGTGATGAGAAAATAAGACGTATTAAAGACGAGTGCCAAGGAGTTTCAGATTGGTGTGAGAAAGAGAGAGCGAGAGCGAGAGAGAGAGAGAGAGGGGGGGGGGGAGTGAGAGAGAGAGAGAGAGAGAGAGAGAGAGAGAGAGAGAGAGAGAGAGAGAGAGAGAGAGAGAGAGAGAGAGAGAGAGAGAGAATGAGACAGAGACAGACAGAGAGACAGACAGACAAACACACCGACAGAGAGACAGCCAGCCAGCCAGCTAGCCAGCCAGCCAGCCAGCCAGCCAGCCAGCCAGAGATACTGACATGCAGATAGAGACAATCAAGTATGCACACACGCATATGCACACACACACACACGAGTACACACACACACACACACACACACACACACACACACGAGTACACACACACGCACACACGCACACACACACACACACACACACACACACACACACACACACACACACGGTCAGCCACTTACTTAGCAATAATTCAGCTAGAGGAACGCAATGAAAAATGAATGATAAACCTGGACATAAACACAAACACAAAGCATTCTAAGACACAAACGACTTGCTATTTGCAACACAGACAACACACACATCACACAGCATAACCACTTCTACGTACAGGAGCACCTCTGGTGCGAACGAGGTCTTCCAGGCTGTGACGTTTGTGAGCAAGGTCACGTTGGATGGCCTCCCAACGTCTGGTCAGCTCGCTCTCCTCCAACAAGGCACCTGTCTCCTCCTCGGCTCCACTGCTCCGCTCCCCAAATCCACGACTTGTCTCTGAGATCTGCCGCATGAGCTGCCTGTGCTCTGACAGTCCTGACACCAGACCCTAAAGATATAGATTAGCAAGGGAATGTCAAGTCTCATTCTTCCACTGTCTCCATTGTAAGCTATTTATGCTTCAATAAATATACAACTAACAAACAACGTTACTTTGTTCTTTTGTTCGATGACATTTTTCTTGAGAATTTCACCCCAGGTCGCGGATGTGCAGCGCCTAGTAACCGGTTTTACTCATTGGTGGTGCAGGTAACGCGGTGGTGCAGGTAACGCGGTGGTGCGGGTAACGCGGTGGTGCGGGTAACGCGGTGGTGCGGGTAACGCGGTGGTGCGGGTGACGCGGTGGTGCGGGTAACGCGGTGGTGCAGGTAACGCGGTGGTGCGGGTAACGCGGTGGTGCGGGTAACGCGGTGGTGCGGGTAACGCGGTGATGCAGGTAACGCGGTGGTGCAGGTAACGCGGTGATGCAGGTAACGCGGTGGTGCAGGTAACGCGGTGGTGCAGGTAACGCGGTGGTGCGGGTAACGTGGTGGTGCGGGTAACGCGGTGGTGCAGGTAACGCGGTGGTGCAGGTAACGCGGTGGTGCGGGTAACGTGGTGGTGCAGGTAACGCGGTGGTGCGGGTAACGTGGTGGTGCGGGTAACGCGGTGGTGCAGGTAACGCGGTGGTGCGGGTAACGCGGTGGTGCAGGTAACGCGGTGGTGCGGGTAACGCGGTGGTGCAGGTAACGCGGTGGTGCGGGTAACGTGGTGGTGCAGGTAACGCGGTGGTGCAGGTAACGCGGTGGTGCAGGTAATGCGGTGGTGCGGGTAACGCGGTGGTGCGGGTAACGCAGTGGTGCAGGTAACGCGGTGGTGCAGGTAACGCGGTGGTGCAGGTAACGCGGTGGTGCAGGTAACGCGGTGGTGCAGGTAACGCGGTGAGGCAACTTGCCCAAGAATGCAACTCTAGGATTCGTGCAGCTTTGAACGCCGTATCTGTAAGGCGCGAAACGACTGGAGGCAAATGCCTTAACTACTAGACTGGAGCCCTTCTCTCTCTCTCTCTCTCTCTCGTTCTCTCTCTCTCGTTCTCTCTCTCTCTCTCGTTCTCTCGTTCTCTCTTTTGTTTCTCTCGTTCTCACTCGTTTTCTCTCTCGATTTCTCTCTCGATTCCTCTTTCTTCTCGTTCTCTCTCTCTTGTTCTCTCTCTCTCTCTCTCTCTCTCTCTCTCTCTCTCTCTCTCTCTCTTTCTCTCTCTCTCTCTCAGTAGCAGATCCGTACTGTAACAGCTATTTTTACCTAACTTTTTTCTCCTGTTACACCCTGGACGGAAAGGACTTGGATGATGTGTCTATCTGCAGATGATGGTTAACGTATAACGTTTCCATGTTATTATGATGGCGCAACCACAATCCTCTTCAACCCAAGGTTTAATCCTTGCCTCTGTGATGTATTGATTTTACATAGGTATAAAATTGCAAGTTATATTGCCTTTCTTGACGGGTCGTCGGCCGCAATAAAGCAACCAATCAATCAATCAATCTCTCTCTTTCTCCTTTGTTACACCTCTGTCTTTGGGACGCAAAAGAGATCATTGTGGAGATTTTAAATAGCGTTACCAAAGAGGCTAATGATACAACAACGCACACAAGAGATTTGCAAGAAGACATTACATCCATGTGATAAAAGTGGTTAAAAGAATCAACCAAGAACAAAGGGAACGAAAAACCGCGTTGCGCTTTATCAGAAGGAACAGACCAGGTTTCTGTGACACACAGTGAGAATCCAATATCTTGCCTTTACGTAAAGACGTTGAGTGCAGAGGCTCTGGCAGAGGAGATCCTGCACCACTGACACATAAAGTATAATGCTTCCTTGGAAACTGCTACCACCAGCTGTGAAAGACCGCACACGAGCACCTCCACAACTGGCCTAGAGTCCCTACAGACAGCATCCTAACGCACCTGGTGCAGCGTGTGCTGGTCGGGCAGCATGGACACCACGGGCGTGGAGACAGGAGCCATGGTGCGCTGCTTGGTGTCGGTGATCCACTGTTGGAGTTTGTGCACGCTGGACTCGTAGTCGTCCATCTCTCTCCGCCTCTTCTCGGCTTCCTTAGCTGCCTGTCGCAGCTGGCCGTGCTTGTCGATGGCGGACAGCTTGAACTCGCCCAGCTCCTTCTGCAGCTCCGCCAGCTGGGAGCGCAGCTTCTCAGCTGAGGCCGGCGTTTCCAGCTCACATAGAGCGTCGCACTGGACTGCAAGGTCTGACACCTGCTGCAGTCGCAAGCTCAGCTCCTCCTGCAGCTCCTGCAAGTAAAGTTGAGAAGGTATAATGGAATAATGGAATAGAAAACGTTTAGGAGAGTGTCTTAAAAGTTATGGCGTGGGATACTTTTCTCTCTCTTCCCCCCACTCCCACCCCCAGAGCAGGAATATCCGATGAAGATATTCTTGAAACTCCTCCATATATACAGTGGGAAGTTTGAAAGAAATGTTAGATAATGACGTCACAGCACTAGCAAATATACCTGGAAAGGTTCTGGTGAGTTAGGGATTTTGAAGGTTAGGAGTGTTCAGTTCTATTCCAGTTCAAAGAGAAAACACATGGAAAGGACGGCTGAAGGTAGTCCTAAATCAGCAAGGCTTCGAATGACCTCACACACACCCACAGCCAGTGCAGTGCTCGAGAAATACGAGGTACTGCCGAGGAAAAGGCTGACATAAGAAATAGCATTGGACCGATAGGCACGGGTGGTACTGCTGGATTTTATCGTTCGAGAAAGGCTGAGAGATCCAGACTAAGGCAAACGATTCGAAGTCTATAGCCCAACATAGGAAATTAAATTAAGCCCAGGGAATTTTGCAAGTGCATTTGCACCCTGACATAATGAGATATAGATCAGGAACGTGCAGCATTCACAGACAAACAAGCTTGTGCAAACACATTACACACACCTGCTTACATACTTCACAAGTACGCATACATGCATCCAACACAACGCGGGTGTGTGCACAAACAACTGCACATTAACACATACGCATTTTGACTTGATTTCTGATATTGCCTATCATATAGTTGAATGACTGAATTAATGAATGAAATAATGGAGGTTTACGGCCTATCAGCCATTGCAGGCTATTTAATGCCAGTGATTAAAAAAGTCACTAAAGGTGGTTAGAATGAGAGCAAGTCAAGTCTCTCTTTCTCTTGTTCTTCCCCTTTTACAGGGTGTCACGGTGGGTCTCTCTTACCCCCCACCCACACGGGGTCTATAAATAGCAAACAGCGTATTGTTGTCAAAGTCTGGTAAAATGTTCTTATCTATCGATGCATAGAAATCAATCGTGATATTACAAGAGCCATTACGGGGAAACTTTCTATTAAATTCTTGAAGACAAACATGTGAAACTGCACTCTTAGTCCTATGTCTGGGAAAAAAAATCAATGTTCCTTGGCATTCAATTAAGCATAGATTAGACGGACGTTTAGTTATAACATTATCTTATCAGAGCTGCCAAGGTGGACAGCCCCCCACACTGCACTCACTCTGTTCTCCTGCAGCATCTCCTGGACGGCCTCGGGTCCCTCCGTGGGCAGGATGGAGGGAGCGTGCTGCACGCGCATCTCACTCAGCCAGTCCGCCATCTCCCTCACCCGCTTGCCGTAGGCCTTGAGGTCCACCTCGTGCTTCTCCTTGTGACGCATGGCATCCTGCAACAGGAAGACACAAAGATGCGTCCTTTACCAGGGTCAGCAGGTGGGAGATATGGTCAACAATGAGTAGTGAAGGGAGAGCAAAAGGGACACCTGCCGTGCAGTCCGTAACAGTGAATGGGGGTACCGATATTTTTGTTTTGTTAGCGCTGTATGACGGTGAAGGTGATTCACGGTAGTGTGTGATAGAGTTGTATACTCACCATGAGTATCCACGTTTAAGGTCGTTCGGCACATACATTTTCCAAGCACAACTTACATGATGATGAAACGTTTTAGGTCACGGTATATCTACTTCAGTCCTACATGGCAACCGATCTCTGCCTGTATTTGCTCAACAAAAGGTCACACCAAGTCCTTCTCTCACGTATCCCAGCGTCTGCAGCTGTTAATCCAAGTGTGCAATACCCGGTAATCCTCCCCGAATGTAGTTTCAAGAACGATGCTCAATGAGAAATTTTGATATTGGTGCTGGAACCATTCTCGCTTTCCACAGGAGAAATACGAGAGAACCGTTTCAACCACAACCTCTCTCGTTGGCGACTCTCGCTGGGACTGAGGGAAACGGGAGTTTATCAAGCCCAAGAGTACTGTATCACATGCGTCTCGACACTGCACCTAGCAACATTGAATGCTCCACTCATAGCGCTGATAAGACTCCTGTGCCGTGCCTGCCTAGTCAGCACCGTGGTTGACGTCGGTTGCCTGAACGTTGTGCTCTTACAGACAAAAGCTGAATAGTTTCAATTCCATTCGAACTGAGACAGATATAAACAACCACTGGCATTTTCAACAAGAAAACGGCAGTTGACTATGCCTACTAAAATGCTAAGTTATCGAAATACTACAGAATCAGACATGACTGTAAGTGCATTATGGTAATGAGTACGATATGACTTGACATAAATACTGTTTTAAATCTTGGTATCTATTAGCACGACCGCATGAAACTTGTACGCTTCCAATATCACACAACCCCACGATGCTCACAACATATTTGTTTTCCTACGAGTTCACGCTGCAATATTAAAAAAACTGTCTGTAACATGAGCTCATGATGGCGCAAATCACAGCCTGGTGTTAATGGAAACTTGCACATTCAAGGGAAACATCTGCATGGTTTCACAGAAGGACACCGCTACTGCTACATTCACAACGCTGGGATGTATTCGTTCGGAATATAGCACGTTAACGCATGCTGATCATGAATTGGATTGTAGACCTGCTAAACTCCTTCAAAACCTCACTCCAGAGACTTACGCATTGACAGGGAAAATCGAGCAAATGCTTTTAACGGCCATTAAAGAAGTTTCTTGCCATATGGATTCCTCCAGCGGGAAGTGTCATACGAGAAAGACGCACACACGAGACACTCCAGCACAGGAGAGAGGACGGACCGACACCCATCTTCTCCTCAGGGGAGAGCTGCCGATAGAGTCGGCGACTCTTGGAGCGACTGAATCCCCCAGTCCTGCCTCTGTGTGCTGTCAGAACAATGCCAGAATCTCCTCCAGCTTTCGTGTCAGTCTCGTAGAGACAGCTTTTAAACAGCCAGAATCGACCGCAGACTGGCAGGTAATTGCTACTTTTCGCCCAATGAGGTGACAATGCTCTGCCCCGGTAGAATGCCAGGGGCTGGGCAGAAAGGCATGAGCCAGACTTAGAACGAGGCACTTCCCGCAGTTCAATGAGCGGATCACTTGCCCTGAAGTGTCTGTGTATTAGCAGCTGATACTCAACACCACTGCGGCCAGCGCTCCAGCGCTTGGTCAAAATATTGCTGCACAGGATAAGAGTGCCCAACCTATGACAATAGATGGAGGCAAAATTCCTCTATGATTTCGAAGAGACGGCTAACATCGAAGCTCTTTCCGTGGCGAAATCGGACGTAACACTTCACAACGTTTGCATGTTAGAATATTGGCTGTGGTGGTAAAGAACATGTAAGTGTTCATTCAAATCGTTTCCACAGGGACAATCATAACGCTTCAGAGATTTCCGAGTACAGGGAATTACTCAAGAGGGACTAAACTGTGCAGGGCGAGAGGTAGGAGGGACTGTGCCCCCTCATTGCCCTCAAATATCTCTTCTCAGGTCACATGACAGCTCAGTCGTATGCGTGTCCGATCCTCCAAGCTTCCTTACTCGGATCAGTGGCAGTCGGGGCGCGAAAATGTCAAGCGCCTTCCCACGAAGAATTCAGTGATCAGACTTGACAGGATTCACAATGCAGATTTGATGACCCATCTTCTGCCATTTCCAAATTCCTTTCCAGTACAACAACTTCAAAGATTACATTTAAACTCCTAATGAAACTCATTGAGAAATTTGTTCGCTCAAGTACAAGCACGCTATTATCTACGAAACAGGATGACAGGTGGAGAGAAAATGGGTGGTCACAGTTTGAAAGAAGAAAAAAGAACGAAATAAAATCACTTCAGATAATACTAAGAGGGGGCAAACTGCTCTGGCGGATGAGACAAAGTCTTAAAAGTTTATATAGAGATGAGCTAAACAAAGTTATTAAAAACGAAACGAAAATTTAAAAAACTCTAATGCTGGAGTCATCTTTTGTCTTTCTTTCACGAATATGTACACATACACCTGTGCAATATAAAGCATTGCTACAAAAAACACACACAAAACACACACAAAACACACATAAATACAAACACACAATAAAGCTCACGCACGCTTACACACAGACACGCATACACACGCACGCACACACGCAAAACACACACACACAAACACACACACGCAAAACACACACACACGCACGCACACACGCAAAACACACACACACACACACACGCAAAACACACACACACACAAGCACACACACACACACACACACACACACACACACGCGCGCAAAACACACACACACACAAGCACACACACACACACACACACACACACACACACACACGCGCGCGCAAAACACACACACACACAAGCACACACACACACACACACACACACACACACACACACACACACACACACACACACACACACACAAACTGACCTGGAGCTGCTTGCCCCTGTCCTGAGCCAGGGAGTGCAGGGACGAGGAGCGGTCACCCAGCATCTTGAGCGTGGCCTCCATGGCCTTGAAGCCCTCGGGGTCGTTCCGCTCCATGATGTGCCGGCCGTGCTCCTTGACGCGCTCCACCTCTTCTCGCACTGCCTCCACCTCCACCAGGGCTTCCTGCAGGCGAGCACAGTGAAGAGCGTGTTAAGGTGGAGAGAAAAGACAAGTAATGTCTAGAAAAATTCAAGTACGAACGAGATTATGTTATGGTCAGATATCATAGTCATGGCCACAGATTCGCAACTAAGGGCGAAAACGTATTTGAGAGAGAGAGAGAGAGAGAGAGAGAGACAGAGAGAGAGAGACAGAGAGAGACAGAGAGAGAGACATAGAGAGAGAGACAGAGAGAAAGAGAGAGAGAGAGAGAGAGAGAGAGAGAGAGAGAGAGAGAAGCAATAAAAATTTACTGAGGCAGACAAACGTGCTTAAAGGTATGGCTTCGACGCCAAGAACATCTCTCACCTTGTACTCCCTCATCTGCCTGGCGATGTCCTCTGCCGTGCTGTAGGGAGTGCGGGCCAGGACTGCGTGGGCACGCTCCATGCGCGCAGTCAGCTCCGACACGCAGCCCTGGTACTCCTGCTGCTTGGCAAGCGCCGTCTGCAGCTCCCTTTCCCTGGCTGCCACCTGTACAAGACAGGGACAGCACAAGTCAATGTACAGCAAGTGGTCAATATCGGCATCTGTACTGCAGAGAGACAACAGTGGAACACCAAGTCGAGTGGATTCCTACGGGAAGTCTTTGAGAGAGTACAACATTTGAGTATACCATATTATACATGAATGTCTATCTACACATACACAGGGTTACGGGACGGCCACCTTTCGATTTTAGACGAAAACGTCAATGTAATCGAAGGCGAGAGAACTTCGCCTAAATTCGGGTGCGCAGAGCCTGTAGCAACGAGGGCAGACTACAGCCGCATCCAACTCAATGGGCGTTGCAGTGCGCCATTTTCACACTTTGTTTGATGCCAAAAGCAAGCAAAAGGTAATCGTCAAAACGTTTGTCTCTTTCTTTCCAATCGATGCGCCCCTGACAGTGCAGTCGGCACTCAGGTTTTTTCCCCCGCGAAAAGTTTGTCTTAATGCCGCATCCCTTGTACGACATTGCAAGGCAGTCGTTGTAGCGCTTGTAAGGTTCTTGAACGTTTCGTTCTCGTTAGAGCAGAGGAGTATGCAGATGAGTATGCAGATGAGTATGCAGATGAGCATGCAGATGAGTATGCAGATGAGTATGCAGATGAGTATGCAGATGAGTATGCAGATGAGCATCTGCACACAGACCCAGCACTAGCAATGGAGGCGTAGAGGGCTACATGTATTCGTTCTGCAGGGGAGATCATCAAGAACCCACTCTTCTGCTAACATTTAATCTTGTTTGTAGACATAGCTCTCAAGCAACGTCTAAGTCGGAACATGGAATAGATAATATTTAAGGGGGAGGATGCTTTCTGATCCTTCATCTTTTAAGCGCTTCCCCCTATTTGTGGATACGTCCTCCCGTATCACAGATGGTAATAAAGTGTAAAAGGCGCATTAAAATTCTTACAGGAGATTGTGGGTTCCTTTTAGCAATTTTCTCTTCCTATGGATAAAGTACATCGAGTAATCTGAACAGGAATGCATCAAATAGAAGACGCACATGACATTCACGAAGGAAGTTTTAAAACCCATTCATAACCTAAGGATAAATCCCTAGCTTCATCCCGAACGCGAATAAGCAAAATGGTCCGGTTTTATAAGGGATTCCGAAGGGCATCTCATTGCAACGTGGACTACTGTCGTGCAAGTACACACTACATATTGCATACAGACGGAAGAAGCTGAGGGCACGCCAAGGAGAAGAAAAAAAAAACACACGAGGTGAAACAAGTAAAAGAAAACAGTAACATACATGATCAGAAAACCATGTACAAACCAATAACAAAGAGAGTATGACCCCCCCCCCCCCCCCCAACCACCTCCCCCCAAAAAAAACCACGACAAAACCCACCTAATTTCTACAAATGACTGAAACATGATCTGCAAGCTGGGAGGAAAAGAAAAGAGTCAGGTCAAAGTTCAACTCCAGGGCTGAATCTCACCTGCATCTGCAGTGAGCTCCATGACTGGTTGAGTTCCGCCAGCTCCGAGTCACTCTTGAGGCCCATGTCCAAGGGTCGCACTACGGCGCCGAATGACGCACTCCTTTGTCGGCGTTCCTCGCCCACATCGGGCGCCTAGAACACAGCCAGGCTGCTGCCCACTCGCCCACACACAGGCATACACACAGGACACGTCACGATCAAGAAGACGACAGCTATTGTGATGAGTAAGATGATGATCAAAACAAGAACGATAATGATGATGGTGACATGATTATGCTTATGATGTAGGCGACGATTACGACAACGACGATTACGACGATGATGATAATGATGATGTCGACGACGACGAGGATGATGATGTGGTGACGATGACGATGCAGAACTGATGAAACCTTCCCTGATTTGTGTCAGAAACCGACTATGACCTCAAGCAATTACGTCATGCGACAGGAAAGACAATATAAAAACAAGTCAAACTATACACAATTATGTATCATAGTACATATAACATCGTCTATAAAAGAATGAAACACATGATGCACCACATTTCAGGAACATGCATTAATGACTATCTTCCGAGCAACATGCAAAGTCAATAAGTATCGGGATAGATCTCGTTAGTCGCACGACGCAGCTTCTTACATTACAAGAGACAAGAGTTCTCTAAAGTAACCCTAATGTGGTGAGGAGCGCAAGCAAGCCTTAGGGACCCACCAGGTGACCAGATTCCTGCAGGCTACGGGCAGTTAGGCCACCGGCAGTTAGGCTACCGGCATGCACGGACGACGAGAATCCTGCTGAGGAGACGGGCAGGGCAGACAAGGAGCGCATCTGGGGAGGGGTGTAGTGGGACCTCAGGGTTCGCCCTAGCAAAGGGGACTCTGAGCGCCTGGTGCTCACGTTCTCCGTTGAGGACGACAAGGAAGATCTTCCTCTGATTCCCGTCACATCCAGATCCAAGTCTCTGGGCGACCCCGGCTTGTTGAAGAAAGAGAAGTCTGGGGTTTCGGATCTGAACGGAGCGTCCACCTCCTCCTCCCCTTCTGACCTCATGACCGCAGCGTCCAGACTGGGCCTGCGCGGGTCGAAGCTGGCCGTGAGCAGCGAGTCCAGCGCCTGCTGGCGATGACCTCTGGGCGTGGAGGAGGTGGAGATGCTCGGTTGAGCCGAGCTCAGAGACATGGCAGAGGACGTTTGCATGGAACTGGCCAGTCCGCTGTCGTCAAACTCGCCGGCACCTGCCCTGAGATGGGGGTACTGGTGTGACCAGCCCGTCAAGGGGCCGCTGGTTCGCATGTCCACATAGTCGTGGTGTGTGAAGCTTGGTGTCAAATACATGGTGCGCTCCATCAGCTTGCGGCTGAGCTCGTTGATTTCGTTCACTCGAGATTGGTAAGTCTTTATCTGATTGGCTAGAGCCTGAAACCAAGCCGAGAACATTCACATGCAAGTAACATGCAGGTGCACCCCGGGATTATTTCCCTCGAGGACAAAACCGAGATTGCCCGCTTGGTTTTATTTCCTGGTCATAACATGGCAGCCACGACTGACAAAGAGCTCGGTACACGTAGTTTTATTTAATATAAAACTTTACATTTACATTCGATTGGCGATTTCCCAAAATGTACGAAGCAAGTTAATGAAATCGAAACATCAGAATGTGAACAAATCATGCAATCGTCCAGGAGAAATAAATAGCAATTTTTCTAGCATGCTGCCACGTTAGACCGACATCCTTTTTACAATGCCAATTAACAATCACATCCTCGAGGACAGCATTCACAATATCCAGAAAGACAGGGGAGTAAAAATCACGTATGCCTCTAACTGGTACAGACACCAATGCAAAAACACCAACACCACGCAACAGTATTAACTATTCCCTATCCAAAGCAAACTTCGAGCAAAAGCACAATACATTCCATATTAAAAATCCCATTCAGCGTTTAAGAGCGTTCAAAAAATTGATATTAAAATCGGCAAAATCTATCAGATTTCAGGCTAAATTTACAGCTGGATTGTTAATTTCTGAAAAAGTGTGTATGATATCACGTTACAGTGGAAACCACTTCAAGGCAAGCGAGTTATTGGTCAGGGGCATGCCATGTAGCTGACGTGAGCTTGGCAAACGCACACGTGCAGAGGAAAATGCGTTAAGATCATTTCTTGACAGTGAGTACAATCTAGAGGTTCATCACCACCAAAGCTGTCATTCCACATGCAAATACCTAGCAGAAGATTTGACTTTGCATGCAAATAAGGATGGTCTGCGCATTCTCTCAGACTGTGAGATAGATTTTAATGCATGCAAGTTAGTTTCCCCATGTCTTGACAAGAACTTGGGCGGCTTTCAACAAGTTTAACCCTCAAAGGCAAATAAAAAGTAGACGTTTAAGTACAGAAACAACGCAAAGTATAAACTTCCATCACAAAATAATTATATATATATGTACACCAAATGAAAAAGACAAGGAAAATCGCAATGGTAAGTAGATATCCTAGCTTGATTCATGGACGCTTTAACCTGTTTTAACAATATTATAAACGTGTAAGTCCAGGGTATGATTTTAAATATAATTCCAATATGAAACTGCTCCATTTCGGGAACTCTCCCGAGGGCAACATTGAGGCCCGAGAAGACGTCCCGAGATGGCACAGCTAACACCAAACTACTGAACATGGCGCCACCCAAAACGCCAGTCTTGAGACTACTTGCAAGCACAACCCATACCACGGCATGCACTCTTCTCCCTACACGGCCACATCACCACAAACCTACTTCAGGGCAGGGAAGGGGAAGGAACAGGCACACAGGATGAAGGACTAGAGGGACAGACCGGCAGGAAGACACTAGGGACACAGGGTAAGGTGGGCAGGCAGGCAGGTAGGCAGGCAGGCCGGTTTGAAACAGGCAGGATTGGGGAGCTTAAGCCGCAGGCATCTTCTATGGAATCAGGATGCTAAGTTAGTCGGTTTTGAGAATTAACGTATCAAGTGTTACTGAAGCAATGGAGTACTGTGCCGTTTGTCAACGGTAATTGCACGAACAACACAATGATTTAGTAACTGATTCATCACGGTACTGCTTTAAATAGGGACTGAATTATCTCCTGGGTATGTGACGCATGCATATAAGTATCTGCAGATCTGTTCATCACGCGCGAATGCTGTGATTCCGGCAGACTGCAAGGCATCTCGTTGTATCCCAACACAAACCAACCCCTTCCCATTCTTAAATCGATTTCAAATAAATTTGACATCCAACTGCTCATGATCCAAATTCCAGTTTTCGACTCATCTTTGTAAAAGAAAGTCAGAGCAAATCCAAATTACGCAAGCGAACACAATTTCAAAAAAGCAAAACTTCACACCACCGCAAACGCACACACGCAAAAGAAGAAGAAGAAGAAGAAGCGAAAGAGTACTACACCAAACTAAAACCAAAACAAAACACAGAAAGTTTCCATGAAATCATCAATCATAATTGCCCACGGATAGACAACATTTTCCCGGCTGTATCTTCTGTATATAAAAGTGCTGCACATAATTTCAGTAATGGTGTCTTCAATGTCACGCTACAAGACTCAATACGTGTTAGTCATGAACAAGTGTTCCAACATCATACTACCAATGGTGATGCTTGATGATATGGAGATGCAGATGAAGATTCCTGATGTGATGAAAAAACATATGGAGAGAATAAGTGGCATAGGATGAAGCGAAAAACTTGGTTAAATGCAATACCGCGATGATTATACGTGTATCAACAGTGAGATTGCGAGAAACACGTCTAAGAAAAATGTATAAGTACAACAAATAAGGCAAGACTATATCAGCGCACAAAGCAGGTTCTTAACTGGTGTTTGCCAAGTCTTGATAAATACTGGCCAAGTAGTGGGTAAACATTTGCCGGGTCTTGGGATATATTCCCTGGATATGTGGTCAAGTGTTCCGGTTTTTAATTGGTTTTCGCCAAGACTTGGCAAATATTTGCCAAGACTTGAGATATTGGCTCGACAGGTAATGCCAATAGCCATTGGCGCGAGATATTCGTGAGATCCCCTTAAAGTCCAATGGCGGAAAAATATGTCGCTTTGTTTACATTTACAGCCATTGCACACTTACGGTATGGGCATGGTGCCGATCGATGCCATACTGCAAATGTCCTTTGTTTGCGAGATACTGGCTTGGTTTCGTCAAGCTATTAAGAAGTTAAAGATTTGCAAAAAGACTTGGCGCAGTAGTTGCCGAATGTTTGCCAATATGTAATTTGCCAAGACTTGGTGAATATTAGCCAATATTTATTTGTCAATTAAGAACAGGCTTAATCATCGCTGATGTTGGCGAAGAAATATTGGTGAGATTCAAAGATCGGAAATTAAAAAAGACAGTCAGAAAATTACACAGCAAAAAAAAGAAGCTCAGAAAAGGTTAGGATAAAACTTGTTGCGTGGAAAATGCAGATATAAAGTTGGATTTGACGAAGCCACTATCGGAGGACAGGAATAAAAGACAGAGGCACACATTAGTCAACTCAAGAAAGCTGCAGCGAGAAAGACACAGCAGACGCACGATGAAGGAGGTGTGTGGGTGATTTGGGCATGTCGGTCAGAGGGCATGCCCCTGTCCAATTCAATCCAATCTCATCCATGCTGGACCAGACCTTGCCCATTCCGATCCAATCCAGCCAAACCAGCCAGGCAGCCAGAAAAACTGTTTCCCTCTAGCTCTCAAAATGACAGCATATCCCGCTTCAAACTAAGCAGAAGAAGATTATGGGCACTAACACTTCGTGCTTTTGTCTGCACCTTGTACACTGCAAAACAGACTTTTACGAACTATGCATATTCTTGAATTAGAATCACATTGATCTGCATTATCTATGGTAATAGATACGCCGCAGGGAAATCTTACTCCTCATTCATGTGTATGAGCAGAAAATTGCTGCGTTTCTCTTGCTGAGAGACAAAAGCACTTTAAGCATCTGATATACTGACCGTTTTTCCCTTTCTATTAAAACCCCACCCAGGCTATATTTACACTTTCCTGTGCCCACATACATATTGTATAGGCCTGTAATTATGCGTGCCCATTCTACAACACCACTCTTTTAGACCTCATATACTGGCACTGCCTCGATGGCTGGGTTGGCAAGGCTAGGGTTCGAGGAAAGGTCAGGTACAGAGGCGGATGGGAAGGTGGACGGGCGGGCAGTGGCAGGTTGTGGGTGCAGGCAGGCAGCCACGAGGGGCTACGTACGTCATGTTCAGCAATCTGCTGTTTCAGAGCCTCCACGCTGGAGGCGCGGACTGGCGAGGCCAGCAGTTTGCCCTGGGCCTCTTGGATGGCGGCGTTCAGGTGGCGGATCTCCGACTCGTACTGCTCCTGCTCCCGCAGCGCCTGGCGCAGCTGCTTCTCCTTGTCCTTGGCCGCCTCCACAAGCTCGGCCATCTCTGTCACCAGCGTGCACTCCTGGGCCGTCTGACTGTCCCCTGCCTGTCGCCTCAGCTCCGCGTGCCGCGCCAGCAGCTCCTCAGCTTTGGCCCTGTGTACGATGGCATTCTCTACCAGCTTCTGCAAGGTAGAGACAGCAGAGAAGTGATATGATGCTCTCTGGAATCTGTTTAGGGGTGGGGTAGAATGTAGTGCGTGTATCTATTTCAAACTTTATTTCAGAATATGTTTAGCACACACAAAGTATTCCAGATAACAATCTTGCAGACTAATTATTTCAATGCGTGCGAGGGGAGGGAACACACCATTACTCAGTCTCTCAGGACGGGGACGTTTTGACTGTCTCATACAACATTGCGTCTATCCTTGAGGTAATATCCATGCTTTCTCTATACTTCCTTTACAGCTGTTCCTGTGTCACCTGGTGTTGACTGAAGTACCGAAGATACTGCAAGTGTGCGTGCGTGGAACACTTTAGCTGTAGATACAACAAAACTAAACATTCTGCATCCACCGTTTTCGAAATAGCCTCCCAGCCACTGCGTTGGGATCTAGTATCCTAACTCTGCCAGCGAGGACAACAACACACATCGAGTGAAAGTCGTATATAATTCAAGACCAGGCAGGCAGAAGGCAGGCAGCAGGCAGAACAAGACGCAATCCCCAAACCAGCTCTCCCAGGTGACAAGTGCTAATCAAACCCTTATGGAAATGTCGGCTGTAAAGGACAGCAAACACCCAGACTCGCACTGACACTCCGAGTCTAGGGCAAAGCCGGCAAAGCCTACAACCATAACAACCCCCACCCTCCTCCCCCTTCTCCGCCCTCAGACAGCAGACTGGCACCCTCAAGCCATCAGATACGCAATACGGGTACTGTAGCAGCCACTTCGGGGTGCTCAGCCACAATGGGGTGCATAAATATGGGTGCGCACCTCGAGGCTTGCGAAGACTTTTAGAAAGTGGCTGGCGGGCCGATATCTTTCTTGCCTGCAACGATGCACTGGGGCAGGAACTCCGTTATTCCATGAATGCAACACGCCTGTCCTTGGCGATGGGGAGACGTGGCGATATTTCGCCTGCTCATTGAGCTCGATTCCTTAATTGGAGTGTGTCATTAGCAATATCAGATTTTAAGGACAATGTAGCATTCCACCGGCATGGTGTTTCAGTTCGGACAAACGTGTGCCGTTTCCCTTCACAACGATGGGAATTTTGCTTCAAATAGTAACTTATAAGATGCACGCGTTTTAAAGAAATGACTGTTCATTGTTTTATACAACTCCAGACTGGGTGGCAGAGCCGCCTTCGAGTCCATCAGTGGATATTGCAGCAACAGAAAAGTCTTCTTCGGACCAGATGGAAAACCATCTCAACTGAAAATACCGTTTCATCTCCTTTTATTTTTATCGCATCACACTTTACATTCCAATCAGCGTTGCAGCTATCATTCAACACTGTCAAGAGATCGTAAATAATTTCAAACGGATTTTCCTATATGACAACGGCAGTGCACAACAAGCTAGAGTCAACCAATTATATTCAGAATCAGCCATACACATATCAACTTGGCATCAGGGGCCTGCTGAAGTTCTAGAATTAAACTCTACCTCAAAAGAACACAGAACACAACGAGAACTGAGACGCATATGCAGACGAAACACTTTTCGATACACACCAATCAGAGCAAAAACTACTACTTTCTCAATCAATTCCCCCATCCCCACCCCAACCCCACAACCCCCCTTTACTCCGTGGAACTCTAGCCTTCGCACTCGTAGGAGGGCCATGTCCCTTAACTCTGGCTGGGAAACTCGGTGAACGGCAATTGGTCATTTCTCCGTGGCACGCAGGCACGCACTGGCGCTAAGGCAGGCACAGCGATCCGAGCAAGGCTTGACTGCTGTCCATGCAGAGCGGGGCGGCATTGCTTTCCCAGAGTCCCAGCCGAGCAATCAAGGCGTTCGATCTCCTCGATCCATCAAGGCCCGCTCCCCGCCATGAAGGGCTGGCTGATAAGCGTGGAGATCGGATCACTCACTGCCACAAAGCCTTTCCTTCCCAGGGCCCCGGTACGCACACGATGGTCACACGCCTGCGTGATACAGCGCTGTGCGTTACGCACGCTTGCGCTGCGACTGTCATCACGTCATGCCAGCTTTCATAATCTTACGACAGCGCTTGTAAAATTCATAAGACAGGCTTTTGAATCTGCTCAGATGCAATGGCAGACGGTGTCATGACTGGATGGCAAAGGACTCTGGTATTGTTCCATGGTTAAATTTGATATTCTGCTATACACTCTAACGCCTTTGTTACTAGTGCGCATACGTATGTGATGGCAGAGCAGCTGGCTTGGCGAGCACATGCTAAGGTCACTATTTCGGGCACAAATTACCCACTAGCGACTGCGAAAATACGTGCAACACATGTCAGTACAGACAGGAAAGCGCATTTAGGACTCAGTGAGAATCAAACACATGATTATAAGCTTAAATGGTCGCACATAGTTTATCTACACATACACACAGGTACATAATATACATATGCACACATGCACATATGTTCATGCTTGCATTTATTCATGAACGACCCACACTTGTGCTACACAGAGAACACACATTCTAGACAGGCCTAAGTCTGGCAGTAGTCCTAGAAAAAACGAAGGACAGGCTGCAAATCACGAGCCGAGGAATCGCAAGCACGCAAGAGGCACATAACTGAGACGTCGCTATGGCAAGAGGTGTCAAGTGGACATCATGCAGAGATATCCTGAAGCATAACGCCGGCCAACAAAACTCAGATAGGCTCTCCGTAGATCAATGCAATTTATCACTGTCAGACCATCTTCCTTCCTAAGTGCTGCGAGATATATTGCCTCCTCCCATGCGAGATTGTCTCTGGGAGATCCGCTTTGTAGAGGTTCACCATAAACAATGAAAGTGCAGCTGTGTAAAATACAGCATGGTACGTGATCAAAAGGAAATAGTGTCAACATGATTCATTGCATGGCACCCTTTTCCGATGTGTTAAAAAGCTAACTGAGTTCCAGAGGTTAGATCATTCAAAATATCACTAACATGCAAGAGAGAGAGAGAAGGTAAAACAAATTGTCAAGTTTTTTTTATGAGCGCGCGCGCGTGTCTGTGTAGGTGTGCGTGTGTAGGAGATAGAGAGAGAGAGAGAGAGAGAGAGAGAGAGAGAGAGAGAGAGAGAGAGAGAGAGAAGAGAGAAGATAGAAGAGAGAAACAAACTGCAGAAAAATTGACAAACAAGAAGTAAGGTGGAGGTCCAGAACTCCTCGATAACGTCTTTCATCAACCATCATTGATGCCCAATCAATATCGCACTACATCTAAGTTAGCAATGACGTGAAAATCGATCAAAGCCACAGGTAAAAAGTCCTCCATCTACAGGGCTAGCCCTCTGTCGATAATCGCTCAGCACAAAATCAGCGGAGTGCTCCGCCACTCAGGGGGGAGGAAGTCCTAATCCCGTGCTGGGGTTAATAAGGCCAGCAATGCCAGAGGTCAGATACCTGAAGAAAGACAACAGATAAGACCTCTACCACGCTGGTGCCCGTGTTCTTGTACTGTTCCCACTTTTCTCCTACCCCTATCTCCCTTCTTCCCCTCTAAACTGGGTGCCAGGAGATTTTGGTGTATCCGGGTATGCTCCACCCCTGCTGAGCAAAACAATGCAGATCCTGCTTGGAGGTCTACAACGAACCGCACTATGGCATGGTCCCTTTGCTTTCTCATTCGTCCTCTCATGATGACCTCAATGAGAATACCTCGACGCTGCCCCGAGAAACAGCTTGTCAGGACTGGCATGTAGCTGCCGCAATGTTAGCAACGAGATGTCATATCGTCCTGAAGACCAAAGTTTGCCTAGCTCGCAATGGCACACAGATAGGGCAGGTACCTGAGGATATACATCTGCCTATCTACGCATTTGCCACTGCAAGGATGTCTTATGCAGATAGTACAGACACACGGTACAGAAACTGCACGTGGACGCATAAGCAATTAGATCATTGCGGCTAAATGCGAAAAAAAATATTTATGTGGACTAATTTGGAGACATGAAGAAAACTAGTATACACATGCATGCTAGTGTGCACGCATTCATACCAGAATATACAATAGAATTCAAGGCAGGGATGAAATAGAGATCCATAGTTACCAAAAAAAAACCAACCTAAAACAAAATTCAGACACGCACCTGCGACAAATCACAAGAGACGACGAAACTTCTGTCGCAAAACAAAAAACACAACTTGTCCACGGGGTAGGGCGTACGACCCAGTGCAGAGTGAGGGAGTGGGAGGAACGGGTTTAGAAACTCCGCAGCTTTCGCCTCGTAAGGCACAGACAAACAAAGGCATCCACCCAGACTCCGAAATAGCCTGGCCCGGTACAGAGACAGAACCGTCGCGTCCCTGGGTACACTGCGATGTGACTAGCGGAGCTCCGTGTTTGACCAAGCCATGCCTCCTGAACAGTCTCTGTAGCCCGACACAGAGTCCCTCTGTTTCACGCAGACTCCAGGAATAGGTATGGGTTTCTGCGGATGTGACTCATATACAGGTTCTCCTCGAAATTCCTACCACTAACAACCTCATGAGAGCAGCTTGAATGAAGCAAGCGCAGCAGGCAGACAAAACAGCACACACCCCGGAAAAATGTCACGGGTTGGGGCCCAGACCATGCGGTGTTGGCTCTAAGATAAACAAACTTCTCTTTGGCCAAGTCACGCCCGTGCTTTTCCGGAGCTGTGTCACCAGGGCGCTTCTCTCTATTCAAACTGACTTTGTTTTTTCTTGTGCAAGTTATATTACATGGAGGATGGTCTACTCTATATCTGCGAATCATCGATTCTAAGGAGGAATCTGAAGCATGGATCTGATTGCTAGGTCTTGCTGCAAAATGTTAAGATGGTGAATAGAAATGGACTCATGCTGTCCGTTTGACGACGAAGGAAAAGATGTAACAATGTTTAAAGGAGAATGACAGGGGTGTGGTTTCCTTTTCAAATGATTGTCATTCTTTTTCATACAGAGGGCTGAAGAGCCATTGCAAAGTCTCCTGTTGCATCAATAGCACATGATCGATTTCACCGCAGACCTTCACATGCGTCTGACCAAGACGTCGAGGCAAACAAGCAAACAACGAAAACGTTGGGGGGGGGGGGGGGGGGGGGGGTTGCCCTTTCAAGGATTTAGCAGAGGTTTGCGAATGTAGTACCCTTTTTGGGCGACAGTGAAAACTGACGAAGACTTCTTGAACAATAGGTAGGACGTCGGCAGCAACGCCGATGGCGTTGTCTCGTGTCAGTATCGGCTTCAGCACCACCAAAGCGAAAAGTTTTCTACACAAAATAGGCACACAGCACAACACGCTAGCCGTTGGCGGTGACGCATGTCCTGAAATGGCTTTGCATTCGATTGCAGCTCTACATCGATCTTTGAATTTTGCCCTGCTTCTGCCTCAGCTCAATGCAACGGCGAGAAAGTGATACAGCGTATTCAGAAAAACAAGAAAAAGAGAAAAGATAAATGGCAAATCTTCCATTAAGGCGGTAATTAATGAATTTATCAGGCAAATAGTGCATTTTTTAATGACGTGCTCGTGTAGGGTTTGGGCTTAGGGACGTATTTCCCCCATGAACATTCACAGAGTGCCTTTGTCAATGAGTCTGTGCGCATCAATTGTCTTCCTTCTTCCAAATAATTATATATTTTGTACAATATGCAGAATACTATTACTTACTCTTATTTCTCCTCTCTTGCTCTCATTCGTTTTCTGTCTACTCCAGCCTTAGTCAATGAGACTCAACCCCACCCCCATCACCCTCTCTGTCTCACTCTCTCTCTCTCTCTCTCTCTCTCTCTCTCTCTCTCTCTCTCTCTCTCTCTCTCTCTCTCTCTCTCTCTCGCTCGCTCGCTCGCTGGCTTGCTCCCGTTCTCACCTCCGTGGATTCCAGCTGGTCCTTCAGTTCGTGCGTGGAGTTCTTCATCAGGAGCGCGATGCGTGCCTGGTCCAGCCAGCGGGCAGCTTCCGCCATGTCGCGCTCGTATTCCTGGATCTGGGCGTTGACGGCCTCCAGGTTGTAGGTTCGACTCTCGGAGTCGGTAGCCACGCCTCTGAGGCGGTGGTTGATGATGCGGACGGTCTCCATGACGACGGAGGTGTCGCAGAGCTGGGCCAGGTGCTGGATCACGGGCTCCAGCTTGGCCAGACGAGCCTCGTGCTGCTCCGCCTCCCTCCGCAGTGCCTGCATGACGCAACAACAAGCATGGCCGTCAAGGACGCAGGTCAAGGTTTGTGGCGTCACAGTAATTCTGCTTACACAGTCCATGATTGTTGCATTTTGTAAAGGAGAAAAACCCGCATTCACAAAGAAGTATAAGATTTTATGAACCAACACATAAACACACACACACGCACACACACACACACACACACACACACACAAACACGCACACACACACACACACACACACACACACACAGGCACTTACTTCACAACACACCCCACAGAAGAAACCCGAAAGAACTGCAGCAAGGGCAGTAGCGAGCACACCACCACCAACAAGACAACCAATTAGACCAACGACTGACTAAGGTTTAGGCGAGTTAAGTGAGCTTTACAAACAAAGCTTTAAGCACTGCCCAGACCTTGTGCCAATCTGTCAATAAAAACACATCAAATTTTGACGGCACCTTTTGCCTTTAAAACAAATTCCGACACTTTCAAATATTCCAGATCGTAACAAAACATCATGCAGTGCATTCTCTCGACAAAAAGCACTGAGGAATCGCTAAAATGTTGCACGAAATGTTCAAATATAGATAGGTGCACAAAGAAAAACGACGCCTGACATAAATCATCGAGTTTTTTTTTCTTTCTTGTCATCAGAGAGGAAAACACATATCCAAGACGTCTGTCCTCATACTCACGTGCCATTCTCTTTCTTGCTTCCGCGGTACAGTGCAAGGCCATAATAAAACTATTTTGGTGTTGTTTTTTGAGGGCATTATCATCTTCTACATTTACCCAATAAAAGAATAAAAACCAAAGCCATTGCTCAACAAAAAGCGTCGCCTTCATTCCTTCAATGCTACATGCATTAGACCTAAAGCCTCCGGGGGGGGGGGGGGGGGGGGGGCCATGAGACATGTTCCCTGGACTCGCAGAGCAGTCAAGCCTCGCGTCCGTTTGTAACTGCTGTCGCGGTACGGGGTCTGTTCCCTAAGCACGCTAGCGCCCAATCACAAACATGGCAATTAAATGGAGAATCTCGCGGAGCCCTGCCTGAACCCGTTTGAAGCCAGACCAGACCACGTTACTGGCGAGACTTGAGTCAGCGCTGTGTGGGGAACACCTGCTCCACGGCCAAGACGGGCTCCAACAATGACCTTACGCCCCTCCTGGAGGGCCTCATGTCACGCTTCGTTTGGCCCACTCACCTCCATGACAGAAATCCTGGCACCCCTGACCCCTATCCCACCCCACCCGAGCTTACCCCCCAACACGTGTGTCGTGATTTTGCCCTCTCCTCTCCTGCTCAGCTATTCCGCTCGGCTGGTCGGTCTGTCGATCAGTCTGTCGATGTCGGTTTGTCGACCTGTTCGCTTCAAATCTTCCAGCCCTCCCATCTTCAATCCCTATCTTGTTCCCGATCATCACAAGAGTGTTTAATCTTGGCACCCTTACAGCACATCCCATCTCAATAATCAGGTACCAAATCCCATTATTCCAACTGCGCTCATGCACAGCATTCATCAATCTTCCTTAGTGATAGTTCAATGCATTCTTCCTTCAAGCAAAAGTTCAATGATCATGTGTGTAAGCCATCCTCCACCCTCACTGCCCCCCGACCCCTCTAAACCACACTCATTTATGCAGGCCAGATTTGAAACCCGACCCTATGATAAATTCCTTCACAAAGACCATGACTGTCGACTCCACGCTTTCGTGTTCTCTTTTTGTTGGATTCTCGGCCATTAATCCTGGTTTACCACAAGGATGTAATAAGGGCCATACACAACTTAAGCTTATGTATAGGGCAGTAAGGCATACGACTTGAAGTCATACAAGAGGGGTTTATTGGCAGAATTCCATACGTCAGTATACCGAGTTCCAGCAGAGTCCCAGTGCTAGCACTGCACTATGGCAGTATGCTCCAGTAACATTCTGTAAACCCGAGTCAGTAGTATTGACTCTGGCACAGTTCGCAATGAATACGTAATAGGCTTGACCCTTCGCGTTACAGCCTTGCGCCAAAAATAGTTCGTTCTGATACTATTTTTCTCTCCACTTTTTACAGAAATCATTCAGATGTCAAAACTTGTTTCCATTTCAACACAAACATTTTATTGTATTGGATAAACGCTTGTTTGTTGTCTCAACAAGAGTACGTTAAGAGTTTTGTGTGAAATAGTCTTAGAACTACTTTAACGGCGTATGTCAGGGAGCACATCGGCTATCCCACAAGCCTCTCGTGTGACCTCCGTTTGCATAAATTGGCCGAAAACCTATCATCACGTGATGTCAACAGTGCTAGAGATACTTTTGCCGGTAGGCGAAATCTCTAGTTTACTAGAATGCTCCAGTAATTGCGTTTCGGAAGGAGGATATTTTAAGAGAAACAGTCAGACGTACCAACAGTCAGTCCGGAGGAATGCTTGAACACAAGTCATTACTGCCCTTGAGCACAGTTACATCATTACTAAGCGAGCTCCTCCAAATAGAAAGCATTGTTCTTCTGGCATTTAACAGGTGTGTTTTTAATAAGACGTAAAATACTGAGCAGTTTGTGAATGATCATGACCAGGGACGGCATGAGTGAAAATAAACAGCCTGTTCATTAGAAAGGAAAAACAAAATAACCAAGCAAGCAATCAAGCAAACAAAACAAACGAACTTGATCCAACGAAGAATTATATAAATGGTATTCAAACAGGTTTTGATATAATTTCTTTTCCGCCCACTCATTCGTTTATCCAGCCATTTCGCCAACCACCCACTTACCCACAAATACATCCTTCCAGATATCTATCCTCATATTCATGCACCCATCCACATAGCCAGTCCATTGCACAGCACTCCAATCACGCTCACCACCATCTCGACACCCACCTTGCTGATCTGGAGGTTTTCCCGGGCTTCCCTGAAGTTAGACCACGTGACGCTCTCCCCAAGAGTACATTTGGCCTGGTCCGCCCACTGCTCGGCACTGCAAGTGCTCTCCTCCACTGTGCGCCAGAGTTCGGCAGCTTCCGTCAGCTGTCGTCCCTTCTCCGAAGCCTCAGCCTGCACGGCCAGCCACTGCCTGTTGACGTCAGAGAGGGTCTGCTGCACTGACGTCTTCTCCTCGGCGTCAGAGCTGTGCTGGATGACGTCACTCCCCTTGTTCCTTAGCCGTGCCAAGCCTGCCTTGACCTCCTCAAATTTGGAAGTCACGTCCTGTTGAGTGAAAAAAGAGGAAAACATATATTACAAGAGGACTTTTAGTGGGATAGTGAACTATCTAAAAGAAAACAAAACTGGTACACCTTCTGTGAAAAGCCTTTGTTTTACCTCTCGATACGCAAGCCAGTTGTACATGGTTTTGCCATTATATTTTACAGTTTTAAAAAAGACAATGGTTGTTTGGATTTCGTAATGGAAGTCCTCGCTCTTCGAAAACTGACAGGAAAACCAGCAGTTTATGGCAACGCTCTTGGATATCTCTGAAAGTGCTTGCGTGTGGTTAAAATTCGTCGTTCCTCATGTACTGCTGGAGAAAGGAGCGGCGGTACAAACTCATAAAAGGCTCATTCGTTTCCAACTGATAAAAATAAGCCACCGTCCTCCATTAGAGACTCTTTGCCATGGTGGTACTCTCGATAACATTGACTAGAGGAAAGAGGTGATCTTGTCAAGATTTCGCAACTGCTGTTCAACAAGCAACAAATGTGAAACGTTTTTCATGAAGACTGAGCACCCCCAACAAGGTAAAGAGAGAAAGGTTTGATAATGGGTGACAAATGGGTAAGGGCGCCAGGTGCACCACCACACCACTCTGAGAGTTCGACGATGTCAATATGTTTGAGACAACAAACCAACATTTCAAATAGGGAGGAAGGAATATGATTATTTTCCATTACTCGAGAATGGAAATGAGGCGCACTTTATTTTGACAGCTACTGCAACATTCTTACAGACGAACAAGTAAATGCACCTGATTCGAAAGTAAGGAGTAACCCATTCTGTATACTTTTGCCGGTAGGCGAAATCTCTAGTTTACTAGAATGGGAGTAACCCTCTAGCAATCTTTTCCATGAAAATTGCTGCATGAATCACTCATCGTTTGAGGAAATAAAACCGATATGCAAACAATTGCCTATGGTTAAGTATATCAGAGTGCACGAGTGTACCTCTGAACCCTGTCCAAGTACATTATCACAATAATTTATGCAGTGCAAAAGGAAATGCTGCATGCACGTTCTGTCGCCTTACAAAAGGCACACTTTATCTTCAACTGTTTTCAGCATGGAAAACCAAACAAATCCCGCGACCCAAGAACGAGCGAGTCACACGCGTCGTGCACCCATACTGGGGTGGAATCAATAACCAGATAAAGAAGTGAAGCGCGACTCCGCCATGTCGAGACAATTTGAAAGCCTGAGGCCTGCCCGCACCATTCTATTGAAACTGGGGCAGGTGGCTTGCAGTGCAAGCTCATCGAATTCGCGTTTTCCAACGTGCTTAGTTATGCAAGATCCACGTAGCAAGTGAAACTCATTCTTCCCCAAGGTGACACGGCCGCTGTAATTGAGTGCTGCGGTTAATCACCGATATCAAAGCTTTGAAATGTGTTAAACGCAGCACTTTGTGGCAAAGGAAAATGTTACGATTGAAATGTGTCAGGTCATCGGAGTAACATTCCGCGCACATAATTCAAGCCACGCCACGCACTGAGGACGATGAACAGCGAGTACGTACACATCCACGTTCTACCAAGAAATTCGGCGTGACTGATCAGTCCCATCCTTCACGAGACAACCACTGTTCCTCAGCCACACCAAACGGAAAAGCTTTCACATCTAACACCGCAGACAAACCCAAACGCACACCAGGGCAGCTAGAGTGTGCATCAGAGCTACAGAGTGACTGGCGATCTGTCTCACCTCCACTGACGGTCTGCAAGTCCGGAGGTTCCAGGACTGTCACACCGCCCCTTTACCTGCCTTGCCACCCCGGGTGTACCTAACCCTGTAGTTTCTACCCGGATTGGCAGTCAGGCCTGGCTGCATTGATCGAGTGCTTGTTCCCAGTCCTCTGTGTGCCAGCCCAACTCAATCACAGTCCCAACACACGGCGTGAATGACAGGCCTCCCACACACAGTGCATAAACAGCCTGTCAGGCACCAGTCCCAGCAGAGTCTGCTGTTTCTCCACAGACACAACTTTTCTCGACGATGTATACAGGTATTTAAACAGAGCCAGGTTCGCATGTGCAAGCAGGCCTTTTCAACACTGACAAACGCAAACACAAAGGCATTAACGATGAAAACCGCATCAAAAGGCAGTCAGGTTCCATTTACTTTTTGTTCTCAAATTCAAACCCACTTATTCGCCGGTGGAGTAACGTAACGCATCTTGCAAACGTACCTACCTACCTATCTACCTACCCTCGGGCAGTCGGGGTGGGGTGCGGGCTACCCGTATTCCACGCCACAGCCACCCGTTTCCTACCCACGCCCACACTGCCCCTCTACCTCGCGTTTATCATTCCCTCCCTGACGCGCGCTCCTGGCAAGTTCGGGCAGGCAGCGTCGTGCTAGTATCGCTTCTTCAGAAAACTGTCTCCCTTCGTTCCGGAGAAAAAGGCACGCGTTGGTGCTTTACTGCCATATGCTGACTTAAAGTGCGCCTTGCTGGCACCTGGCTATGTGCAGGTGCAGCGTTTGTTGTGAGCTGAGGGACGCAGGCATGGTGGCCTGCAATAACTCGCACAAAGCGCCAATGTAGCTATTCGCAGGCAGTCTGTGTGTCTTCTCCCGCCTTGGCGCAGAGTCAAGAGTTCCTAGGCACGATCGTCTACGTTCTGCTCCACCCCCAAATCCCCTCACCCCACCTCGTACGTACCTGAACCAATTCCTCCCACCCCATCCTCGTTGTCTCCCCACCCCAACCTGCTCACGCGTCTTGACCACAACGATATATTCTTCTTTTTATCTCTCATTAATACCCTGTTAAACTCTTTGTTTATTTCCACCCAGTCTATGCTCACCGTTTATAGACAGGACAATGTGTGATCGACCCTTACACAATAATTCTCTCTCCTACATTTTCAATTTTAGTTTACTTTATTCCCTCCCTCTGCCATGTAGTGTTTCTCTGGGGCGTGCCGAGAGAATCCGGGCACCTAAATTTCAAATGTGGAGTCACTGCATCTTTTCAGATTTCAAGCAGCGACCACTGGGTAACAATCAACCGAATAAGCACCAAAAGCAAGAAAGCATTATTACAATTATTCTTTTTACCTCCCTCTGGATAGAGGTAGGTAAGCGCTAAGGATACACCGACTGGGTATTTTTCTCCCCGCACCTTATTCGACTTCTAAGAAGAGAGCTGTGTCCTTGCTGCTATATTCTACTGCGACCAACACACAGCACTACAGTGATTGTCTGCATTCAGGGCATTTCAAACCAGAGGAATTGAGCCATCTGGAGCAGGACCTACAACGCCACTCGGATTTTGTTCCCTCAATGTGGAACATGGCGCAACAGTCTGGCGATACGAACAAGAACGCATGACTATCACTTCTGCATGCCAGCATGACGATTGACGTACTGTGTGTTGAACATTTTTGCAAGAGTTCAGTTTTGTGACCACATCTACGAGCAAATGAGAATAGAAGCGTATCAATGTGAACTTGCGCCCATGTTGATTCATTCGATCAATGGAGGTTTCAGTAAGCACCCGATTCATTCACTCATGAATGCAACCATCAAAACTCCTTATGCAACAGGTTATTCAAGGATTAGATAATTCACATCACTTCTGCCATCAAATGCCCTTCATGCAACAGACACTACAAATAAATGATTGCGGATAAAGACATCCAGACTACAGAGGCGGAGACAGTCTAAGTGACGAGTAACTCCTCCAGGGTACAAATCACTGGCTGCAAGATCTCACCACACAGGTAGGAAAGCACTTATTTGTGCAGGTGAAATCAGGCAGGTCTCGAGGGGTGCGAGCTAACCTGCTCTTCCATGTGGTCAGGTCGCTATACCCAGGAATGGTGCGGTACCCTAAGTGGATAAACAGCATTACGAGGTCCTCTATCTGCCTAGTGCTAGGCCATTTCCCCTTGATCAAACAAGACCCCACCCACATAAAGAGCCGGGTACAGGGGGGCCTGAATGTTGACAACACTCTTTCTTCGGACAGAGCCAGCCGCTCTGCGGAGAACATGGCTCCAGGGTGGACTGGTGCGTGCCAACTTTATCTTCCCCCACAGCGGTTCTATTTCCCCTCCCCATTGTTACTGTGCATAGGTATTCGGCCAGATTTGCGGGGCCTGCTCAGAACACTTAAGCAATCTTTCCATTTCTACTTTCATGTAATTGGTTGATTTGATATGATAAGACATACAAATCAGCCAGCTTAAACATTCAGGGAAAAGCAACATCACCGTAACACTTCTTCAGACAAAGCGAAGAATGCACACCAAGCTAATATCAAGCAGGTAAGCAAACGTTATAGACTAGTCTTCACATCGAAACGCTTTCATTTACTATTTTCACATTTGTTCCCGACGACGACAACAACAACAGCAACAACGCAAGATACTCAGCAAGTCTTTGGGCGAAAAAAGCTCAAAGCGTTTTTCCATATAAGTTTAATCGAACATTTTTTAATGATCGAGGAGTGGATAACAACATCATTATGGACTCCCGAGGGACTTTTAACTTAGACTTTAGATAAGCTGTCGAATCGAGGCATCGTGCATCTGCTTGTTGCACTTTTCGATCTGTCAGTCAAGATTCATATACGTACATTTTTTAAAGCGCTATTTAATTTTGGTTATTAAAAAAGTTGAAAAGAAGCCGAAGCAAATAAGAAATAATACAACTTACTTTTGAAAAAAAGGTCAATTACAGACTAGCGATGTGGCCGATTAGCTAATCAGATGCAGTCGACTTAACTGTTTAGGCGTGTGTGCCTGGATTCGATTGTTTTACACAAAGGGAGAAAAATCTCAACTCACAATAACATTTATTCCATTAAGGATCCACTTTAGACATCAATGTCGCGTTCATTTGGTGAATCTTGCTGCATTTGCCCCTTGAACTATTATTTTATCTACATGTATAAACATAATCGTCAACGGAAACACCCTGGTAGTCACTAGTCTTATGGACTAGTTACAATTGGTGCTTTGTTGCAATGAAGACCAAGTGTTGTAGTGTGCATCATTAAACAAAAATGCATATCTATCCATGCTCACTGTTCGTTAACATAACTTACAACTGTGTTCTGCTATGTGCATTACAAGCTCACAGCCCAGTGCTGTTGACACATGTATGGATGGACCCTTTCAACAATGGTCGCCACAAACGAGTTTCGCGCCACGCAGCTACGTAGAGCGCAATAAAACTAATCTGACCTATACAGCCGTTTAGAAGGGACCCATCTCCATTTTCCCAATACTTTTCCAAAGGCCATAGATCCATATTCAACAGGGCATGCTGGACAGGCGTGCTTTACAGCCAGCCTCAGAAGACGGCCCGAGCTGAGGGATTTATGACGACAGCGTGAATGTCTCGAGGGTTACCTGGACCCGATACGACCTTGACTATTGTCATTACAGAGCACCGAACACCTGCCTGTTGGTCTCTAGGAGTCCTAAAGACCTCTGGTTTCCTTTCACAGCGACGCGTGCGTCTCGCTTGAAGCAGAGGAATATTCTCGCCCTAAAGACGTTGGCGGTCCAT